>JAUIMX010001111.1:0-10193 GCA_033557805.1 Phaenonotum sp. SLE1380
AAAAACTTTTATAAAGAATGACATTTTTGCGAAAAGTTACGAATAAAAAAGTTTTTCCTGTTGTTCAGTCCATCCGGAGACACACTGTATGTTATAAGACTCTGCACCTTAGAGAATCTGGAAAAAAGGCCTAAAGGTGCAACCATTGACTGGTTAAAGGCTATCACAGCTAAAACATGTTGATCCAGGCTTGCTGGGAGTGCCACAAAGGTCTAGATCAACTAGCTCTTGATAACTACATCTCTCTGTGGTGGCAATGAAGAGGCAGGTAAACAGGGCTGCAAGGGAACTGATGATCATTCCTGGGCCCTTTTTTGGTCTGCAAGAAAGCCACATCAAGACCTAACCTGAAGAAATGGGAAGACCAATCTATGGTCTTGTACTGGAAATACACTAGAACAAAAGCAAACCATTTCGTTGTTGAGGGCTAACAATGTCTCTAACGAAAAGGGAGCTCAATACCATGAAGGATACATGGGACAATGCCAATTAGAATATACCACCTTCACAAGATTGGTAAGGTGGAAGACCAAACTTGTCGGTTTTGCAAAGAGGTAATGAAGACTGCAGAACACATCTTGTGTGAATTCAGGATTCTGGAGAACCTTAGGAAAGGTGACCTAGAGGCCCACTGAGGCAAGGGATTTGGATTCCAGGAAAATTGTAGGGTTCATAGATGGCCTCCAGATCCTAAGATCATTGAGTATAGGCACAGATAAGATATCTATGGTATGAGTTCAAATTACAATACATCTGTAAACGTTGCTGTGATAAAAGTTGCATAGTCTACTGCTCCCTTGCGTGAAAATAATAAGTAATAACATTGATTATATATACTTGGTAATTACGAAGGATATATAATCAAAGGTAATAATAAGCCAAGATATCTGCAGAATGACAGCTCCAGTGGTGATAGTGATAGCACCAGCCATATTTAAACATTTGTGCTACTTAATGAATAAATGTTTTAGAGAGGTTTTCCCTGTAGAAGCCATCTTTGAAGAGGTTTAACTGGGTATGGAGGCACAGATGGAAGTGATTCGGGAGAAAATTTTATTTACATTTGTCCTCATTGGACTATCTACTAGTACCAAAAACGTTAGAATCTATTCTTTCTACACCTTGTATATTTGACTTCACTGTTGTCGTGCAATTTGCTGAAATAAAAAAATTACTTACCATTTTTCCAACCAGCGCAAAACGTGGTATAAGTAACATACTTTTTAAAATCTCGTTTCTGTTGTTCTATGCATAAATCATCATTTACAACTGGAAGAAACGTGGCCCTAAGTACATCACTGTAATTATCATCCTCAGTAACTCCCATTCCTACAATCTAAATTGAGTAATTTAAAAATAAATAGCAAATTTCATTGTAAAAATAATTACCAAACCCAAATTTTCATTTTTCAATTGTTCTTTAACGTAAATCGATTCCCAGTCGATACAAATTGGTCTAATAAACTCAGAAAACACAACAGGTTGATCCAAGACTAAAACGGCGATATCTGAACCATAGTTCCCAGAGATATCTTGGTATAGAGGTTGGAGAATAATTTTCTCGATTCCACGAGTAAGGGTGAAATCTTCATTTTTTGAAAAGTCACTAGAATGTTTTCCAAATGCTAACTTCAAATTTTCTGATGATATTTTCCAAACGCAATGTCCAGCTGTTAAGACAACTTTTTCTGAAATAAGAGAGCCACCACAAGAGAAAGTCCAGTTTCCTTCTTCTTCTAAATAAAGAACAGCATGCCAAGGCCATTGCCCTGCAGGGGGTGTCCACCCTTTGACTATCAGGGTTGTTACATCAAATTCTCTTTTGCCACATTCTACAAATACAATTTACTAATTTTTTTTTGGGTTTCTAGAATATTTTTCCAGTAGAGTTCAATTTAAAAACAATTGAATAGAAAATAATTATTACATACGGAAATAAAATTTTTTCTTTATGAATTTTTCATCTTACCTGGTTCACACTTTACAAAATCTCTACTCCAAGTCCCATCCATCTGACAAAATGCTTGCTTATTATGCAAATGTTTCTTATTAGCCGGCTTATAATTCAATTTACATTCATATTTAGCTATCGTTCCGACAGGTACGGGTTGATCACAGGGCACTACTCCTTTCTTCTCTCCAGATGCAACCTCGCAGTGAACCTCAATTCTAGATGATACTATAGCAGAACAAGATATGTCTTCCCTTATTTTATCGCAATCGCTTCCTGAGCATTTCAAACTTTTGCACAAAAGTTCCGATTCATCAGAACCATCTGGACAATCCTTAATACCATTGCATTGTGCTTCTTTGTGGATGCATCCTCCTTTGCGACAACGAAATGTATGTTCAGGGCAAAGCCACTCGTCACAAGTGTTTTTGCTCTCATCTGATTTATCTTGGCAATGAAGTTTGCCATCACAAGTTTTCTCAAAAGGAATACATTCGCCTGAACCACAACGAAACTCATTTTCTCTGCAAGATACAATTGATCATCCATTGATGGGACAGAAAATTTCGATTGAAAACTACACCTAATCATGAAAATCAATGCCTAAAAGTACAGAGATTATGTTGCAGGTATCATTTGTAATGACAATTGAATAAAAAAGTTCAACTGATTTATTTGATCAATTTTGCAGTTTTGCAAGATTAAATGACAAGCAGTTGATCAGAATCCGTATTAATTAGATTCTGGTGCATCAACTACATAGCATACACTGATGAAATTCACAAAAATTCAAATAGTGTTCTCTAATATAAGCAGAAGCAACAGGTCCCAACCATTGTATCATATGGTCTCAACATGGAACCCTGAGGCTATTCCAACAAAAACAAGCAAAGCAAACTTCATAGAAACATAATACACAAGATTAGTATTCTCACTAATTTCGAAATACCTATTTTTATTTATTAATCATTTGATATACTATACCTTATATTATAATTGATATTGATAATCATTCAAGGATGTTTTAAAGTTTAGAAAACAACGTTCCTCAATTCGCGGACACAATTTTACCGACTTTTTCGAGTAAAACAACTTTGAAAAGTCAAGCGTATTTTTATGAATATTGTAGGACAGTATGGGCCTTGTTCCAACCGACAGTTTCGGGCTTGCCCTGGGCTAAAAACTGGTGGTTAATTTGAAATTCTCCAACCAGAGGCAAGGCACAATCAGAGAACACAATCCCTCTGATTGGAGAATTTAAAATTAACCGCCAATTTTTGGCCAAGGGCTAGCCCGAAACCGTCGGTTGACACAAGCCTATGGTCTCATGAATCACATCAAATATAATATGAATCTTTATAAATTTATTAAAATAATTAGAAAGGTACTTACTCGCAACTTCCAGCGGCTTTTCCGCATTGACTCTCATCTGATTTGTCAGCGCATTCTCGGATCCCATTGCATTTTTCGGCTTTTTTGATACAAGCTCCATAAAAACATCGGAAGTAATCAATCGGGCAACTGAAAAACGGCACTTTTGTCATTAAACAACCATTTTCTTGTGTTGTTAATTTTCAAACGCCAGGGAAAATCATTATAAAAAGTAAATAAATCGTTAAATATGCTTTTGAAAATTTGCTGAGTTTATTTCCCCTTTCAATCAACGACATTTTCGCTCCCGCCAATCGGATGACTAATATTACTGCGCATGCGTGGTATGTATCGTGTGCGCATGCGTAAACAGAATCTTTGCTTAAAATTTTCAAACGCCAAGTTCGATGACATCGCTTTATTTCCGTTCATTTTTGTTTTTTAAATGTGTTCATCAAAGTTTGTGGTTGTGAATTGTGTTGTTGTGAAACTTCAAGAAGCGATTTTCACGCACCTTCGCCGCTGTAAGTTCATTTTTACCAGATAATTTTCCAACGAAAATTTTTCTCTTGGCTGTCACTTTTATACGCGTTCAAACTTGTTGACAGAAGCTTAAAATTTGTTGCTTATTGAGAAGCTTAATTATTCATAGTTTTAGACAAAAAATGCGTCGAACAATGACTCAGAGATGGTAAGGTTAGTGGAATTCTTACAGATTCAAATTTTTTTTGCAAAAGTTCAATTTTTCAACGATTGGTACCAAATTGTCTTTAGAAATAGCATAAAAATCATCAGATATGAAATTTAAAACTCAATAGCCCAGTAGCATATTACATGAATAAATGTTTCAAATAAAATAGCCTTCAAATTGAATGGATTTGTTTGAAATGTATTTATATTCTTTAAACATAACAACAAACAGGTAGTTACATGTAAAATTTTAATTCAATTACTAAAGCGAAAGTGGTTATTTTTCAATATGAAACATGACAATCATGTTGGCATATAAATGTGTTTTTAAATTTCATTTCGACTTACTTTGATTCATTATGTCTTTCCTTCATGACAAAAATTTCCATAATTATATTCATCTTTATGTGAAAAATACTCAAAAGGTTTACTTTTGAAAAAATCGATAAAATATATGTATACAATGTTTTTACATATGAGAAAGTCAAGTGGAGGCAGTTTTAATAAGTTAATAAACTATTTTTTACAATACTAGATCATTATTAGATTATACTTACATTATATGAAAACACAAGTCCCTGGTTTCATCAGATCCATCAGGACAATTTGACGCACCATTACAAACCTGGGCGAGTGGAATTTCATTCCCATCAACGCAAATAAAAGTTTCGCTACTTTGTGAAAAAATATAATCGATGAAATTAAACAACAGAAACAAGTATAATAATTCCATGTCGCACGATATTCATAACTATTTAAAAATTGCTTAATCCTTTATAAGGAACATAATTTATATACCAAACAACTTATTCTTTGGCACGAAAATTAATCGATGCATTCTCATAAAAATAAAAAGGTGACTTTTCATTTGTCCCAAATAAAACAGCATAGCTAATTTCTTCTAAATGATTAATGAATATTCCACAACACATAGTTATTGAAATAATGTTTATGTAACAATTCGAACCTAACTATTTCTAAAATATGGACAAAAGAGAAATGAAACTCATTATTATACTTAAAAACAATATATTTGGAATGTTGCGAAGTTATCAATTACACAAAAAAAAAACATTATTTTGATCAAAAGTTCTTGTTCACATATGTTCTAAATAAATAAAAATTGTATCTAACATCAAAAAAATACTAAATAGCTACACTTAAGAGAATACAATACAAAATAAGACTCAAAAATAGTTGGTAATATGATATAAATTTTTAGGTACAAAAGTACAAAATTAAGCCAAAAAATCACTAGACGAAAAATAGAGGTATTCTGTATGTACAAACATCAGTCGAATAATACGTAGTAACATCAGAATACTTAGTTAAATTGTCTAATAAATATCACAGCTATTGCAACACTAAGTAACATTTTCGAAATCAATAGTGTGCTTGAATCGTCAGGATTGTTGATTGCACATTCTTCAATGTGTCTGAAAAGCTGTAGATAATTCCTGATGTAAGGGTTTGGAGAATCTCGTCCATTTAATCCACTAGTTTTATCCTGAAATTGAAGAATATTATCTTGAATATATTTTAGAATAATATGATATTCTTGACATAAAAAAATCCCCAGAATATCATATTATTCTAAAATATATTCATTCGGGCAAGAAATTATCCAACTAATTATCTTGAATTATTTAGGTAGGTATTCAAAAAGTCCAAACAATCGAAGAACTACTAGGTAGTTGAAATAATTGTTAATAAGTTTATTTTTCCTGATGACAATGTATTTTCAGTTGATGAATCATTTATTTCTTGATCCCTTATACAGGGGGTGCCACGAAACATTCATTTCTTGATGTTTTTGATTGATTAGAACTATAGTTCAATAAAAAAAATACAAAAAAATCATGATAAAAAGTCTTCACTGACAAATTATATAAATAATGAAGAAGGTAGACAAGACCAATTAAAAAGTGTAAAGGCCATGTTAAAAAAAATAATTGCTAAAAGAACTTTTTTCAATTTTTCAGGATCCTTGGGTGCAACAAACAATGATTTTAATAAATGATTTATAGTGATTTTTTCCGTTTTAGATTTGTTAATGGCTTCTTGCAGCTAATATTTTGATCCAAAATGCAACTCATAGTGGTGACATTGGTAATTGCATTTGATTATGCCTTGTGCATACCTAAAAAATTACTTGTGTAAGAAATTTGAGCCGTACTTTTACAATTCAAGTTTCTGGTGATCAACAATTCACATATAGAAGCCCTGATATCGTCGAAAACGAACAGTAATTCTGTAGACTTCATTTTTCCTCAACCTCAATCCAATATTAGTTCTTCGAAGTTAATTTTTTTTTGCTAAATATTTGGAAATCGAAAAAATCCATCAGTACATAAAATAAAAACTTACTGGGAATAGTAAATTCTTCGTCCCATTGAATTCCTTGAATAGTTTGAAAGGCGTTTGGAACGAAAATTTCTTATCAAACTCATCAAAGGCTAATGAGAAGTCCCTTTTTCTCGTACCTGATCTTTTAGCCACTACTAGACTATCAGTAACACTCGATAAGGCACAATCATTGTTCACAGTTTTCGAAAATGGAATAATATTACCATTTCGACACAAAATCGAAAACATACTGAGGTCACTTCTGGTGAGATCTGGAATCAAATTGATTACGAACAAGAAAAACAGAAATTTTTCAATACATACTTGATAAACCAATTACTGCGAAGTCGCCTTGTTCTTCCAAACATGTTAATGCTCCGTTATTGCCATAATAGGCATTTGTTTGTTCATCGGCGTTACAATTATGTGCAGCTGAAAGGAATTACAATCACAATAAATAAAAAATAATAATAATAAAATTATATTTTTGCTTACTTCCAATAGCAGGTGCCTTACACAAACCACAAATTTCATCTGTGTTTGAAAGATCGGTTTTGTGGTAATCTTTATCAATAGCACCAGGCATGCAAGAAGTTCCCAAAAAATCATCAAGAAGTTTTCCGTAATTGCAGCTGTCTTCGTTCAAAATGTGTTGGCCTCGGAGATGATTGACAAAAGCAGTCCATCCTAAACAATTTTCTCAACTTAATACTAATCAAAATTATTTATGGAAATAATTACCGTTATCACCATATTCGGCGAAGCACCCTTTTTTTTCTTTTAAATCATGGAATGATTTTATGTTTTCGGAATCTGTTTTCAAGACTAGAACGTATCTTTCTACGTATTCTTCTGGGGTGTCGGGGAAAGAAATGCCTTCGAGGTTACGTCTGAAATTAGAAAAAATTATTCAATTGTTCAGAAGTTTCAGAACTGTCAAGAATTAACCCTAGAAGGGTAACAGCGGTCCTCAGACCAAACTTTAAGAAATAGAATAAGAATTTGTTTTTTAATTTCATTTTTGCAGAGTTGATGAACCTGTTCTTTTAGAATTTATTATTGTCAACGAATGAAAACAATTGATATTTGAAAATTTTTTATTCACAATTTTCTACTCATACAAAAAATGTTTTCCAACGTTTAGAAAATTCCCATTTTTGAATTTAATTTATTAGTGTGGCTAGTATACACTGTTGTAATTAAGAACTTTTTTGGGCACACGTTTATGAAACAGTTGACGACTGATTAATTATTTGATGCTGAAATTATACTCCTAAGGAACCCTACAAAAAATGCCCGAGAATTTTTAAAATATCTCATACCGAGTTGAAGTTATTTCACTTTAAAAAAATTTGGTATTTTTGGTTTTTTCGAGATAACTCAAAAAGGTAGTAATACTAACTGGATTTTTCAATGTCATTTTTCTGTTCCCAAAAATACAGTCGCTTTCGTCCATTTAAACTTTTCTCTATATTCAATATTAAGCGAGATCCCCATGAGTGACAGTATCTGGGAGAGTTTATAAAGAGTGTTCAATTGAGAAAAAAAAATCATTTGCATAATTATTATTATTACTATCATGCTCTAGAAGTTTGCCTGATTTTGTTAAAGAGATAAAAATTTACTAATCACAATACCAATAAGTTGGAATAGATATCACATTTATTAGGCCGTAATCGATTTCTTTTGAGACACTTTTGGTGGACCCTGTGTATAAATGAATATTCCACAACACTAAATAGCTACCACTAATATTTTGTTGTGGTATGGTGAGTTTACAGCGTTTGTCCATTTATGAGAAATTGCAAATTGGTACACAAAATATCTAATTTTTCCCCTAAAAGTAGCAACATTGCTGTAAAGTTCTTGGAACAGCAATATTGTTTCCTTTGCGAAAAATTTCAAAATTGAGCTAGATATAATTATTTACAAGTCGAAAAAAAAACAAAAATTAGGACATACACTTACTTAAATGCAATATAAGAGAGACCATCAACATCAAAAACATCAGCACGTCCTTGTTCTATATCCTTGAGGCAGCTAAGTTTATCCTCAGATGGGACACATGAAACAATTGGTTGAATTCCCTGGTTGGCGGCAGCATATGTAAACCATTGACATTTTTCTGTTTCTTCGTTGCTTATTGTGCACCATTTCATGTTTGTGCATGTAGTCAATTCATCCAAGCGAGTTTCTCCTTTGAGCTCTTGAAAATGGAAATTAAAAATTAAAGTTATTTTCACTAGACATTAATTGTTCGCTTCATTTATATCATCAATTTTGCCGAGGACAAATATTCACCTCCTAAATTTGTTCCAAATAATAATTACTATAAACTTGATGGTATTGAAAATAGTAACAAGAAGTTGATTAAATTTTTATACAGAGTGAGTTTTTTTGATGTTTAGTACAGGAATCTCAGAAACTGTTTCAAAAAAATCCATTGTTACCTAGACACTAAAAGTGAAAAATATTAAAGTTATACGAAATTTTCAATTCAGTCAACTTTGCTCCTAGCATTGACCTTATTCAATGCTCCTAGCTTCTCAACTATTAAACAAGAAAATTGAACATAACTCCAAATGGATGTAGTAATTTTGGCTCATTTTAGGATTTTTAAAATAATAAAAATTGTGAAGGACATAAAAATAAATATAAGAAACCAAAAAGGTTCCAACGAAAGTTATGTGAATCACCCTGTATATCTAACTGCAAGCTGAAATCAATAACCTGTAGAGAATATTAATTTTGAAAAGGAAGTACGGGCATACTATTATACATGGGCTTAGTAACTAATGATTAGTACTACTCACTTGCACTTGTCAAATCCGTGTAAACAGGTAATATAAGTGACAAGTATTAGGAGAGTTGCAACTGAATAGAACTAGGTTCTATTTACTAATGACAAGTAGAGACCTCTCATCACAAATATTTTAAGTCACCCAAAATTTTACTTTTGACACAAAACAAACTAGAGATTTTTGTATTTATCTGTGTTTGGAGTTTGATAGAAGGTGAATAAAAATAAATAGCAAGCATCTTATGATTTAGCTCGTTTAAAGTTGACTTTCAGCTTGCACTAAGCACTAACCAGTGTTTACATGCAGAGTATGTGTGAACCACTACTAATCCGTTAGCAGCTAATGGAATAGTAGCTACTATGCCCATGTAAACATTTACCCCCGTATTCTGAAACGATCAGTGAGCTATTGGACCAATAAAATGACAGTTCTCATAATAATTACAAGAGAATAACCCAATGAAACTCATGTTTTTTGCATTTTCTGTGACAACTGGCATATTTTATAGTCCCAATAGCTTACAGATCATCTTAGAATAAAAGCATCATTGAGTTATTTCTCATAGTTGTTTTGAGAACTGTCGTTTTATTGGTCCAATAGCTTACTGATCGTTTCAGAATACGGGGGTTAGACATTTATCAAAAGGTGGTTACCATGGCCAACTTATTAAAAGATCATACTTTTGATGTAAGCTTCCAAGGTAATCTCTTCATCCAAAAACACGAGCCTTTTATTTTTTTCATCTTCACCAAGGATTACATTCGGCAATAAAGATGTTGTTCCCACTCCTCCCCGCTGAGCAACAAAAGGTGTAGCTGGTGTTGTAATATAGTCACCCATGAACTTTCTCATAACGTCCATACTTTCCTTTGCGGTTTCTCTGTACATGAACAAATGTCATTTATTAGCTTAATTGAAGTCCCAATAAGGTATTGTATCATTTTAAAAAAGTAGTACTCCTTATCAATTTTCTTTATTCAATAGGTTACAGTTTCGGTCTATACGACCATCATCAGACCTCTAGAAACATTACA
>JAUIMX010001112.1:0-10190 GCA_033557805.1 Phaenonotum sp. SLE1380
TACCACATTGCATTTTCTTAGCAGCGTTTGAGTCATAGCGATGGCTCCGCCGTATTAAGATTCTACGCTGCGTCTGTGAGCTATGTTGAATGAACTACTCGTTAACAATAATATGTGCTGCCAAGCGACTCGTAGCCAAAGTAGGTATAGTGAAGGAAGATTCGGATTCTGATTTTTATAACGCCAAAGTGGATAAATTGCCATATAGACTGAGATTACGCTCTTTTAACGTATTTTATTACTAAACAAACAAATCTGACAAATTAGAGGAAGAAGTGATTTGTTGCAACTAATCACTTTTTCTACTAATTTGTGAGATTTGTTTAATAAGTCAATATCGTTGTTGAATCTCATCGCTTCCCTACTAAACCATTGCAGTTGTCAAACAGTCAGATTCTGAATTTGCCTGTACTATACGTTTTTCTGGCTGCCTTAACTATTGTCGAGTATGCCAAATTTGATGCTCCGCTTCGTACATTTTTTATCAAACAATTTCCCCAGTGGTTGTTCAAAGAGTACGTTCTCAAAATATATTTCTGTTACTGCTTGTCAGTAACTTTATTACAAATTTTTCTAGTCTCCTGTAGGTAAGATGTGAATTTTTCAATTTTATTGTTCTTCAATTGATTTTGGTATGTTACAGGTAGTCAAGCTGATCAGCGAGGCTATGATGATGGCCTCATGGTCGATGCAGCATATTGTATTTGGGAAGATGGAATTAGGGGGGTTTCGCTGCTGGTGTTTGAGTCCTACCTCAGTGATAGACAACAACGTGACAAATAATCCTAGTGGAGAAAAGTAACAGAAAGGTACCCTTGCGGTCGAATTTGGAACCACTGCTCTTCCTTTTGTATATCAATTATCAATTTGTAAATATGAAACCAACCCCAACGACATCTGTTCATATGCAGATGATATCACTATTTTAAATATCGGTGGCTCAGTAGTAGAAAGCCTAATGACAAAACTGTAACAATTCTTCAGGACGAAAAATTCTAGCTTACCCAGTAACAATCAATCAAAAACTCAGCTGCATACCTTCCGGGTAATAGGTGGAGGAAATCGGCCTCCAATCAAGGTTTCAGGATTCTAGTTTCAGTCGGATCTGAAATGACTGATACGTATTACAACTTTGTGTAAGAAACTAGCTGGAGCAATTTTTTTTTATAAGGTGGCTCTTACAATTAGCAACTGACCAGATAGCAATGATGGCCTACTACTCCTATTTTCATACCCTCCTCCATATTGACATTTGGGCATGTGGAACTTCACCTGTAAAAAAAGACATCGAGATTCACATGCTCGGTAAAAGTAAGGTATACTTACGGTCACCAACATATTCATACTTACCTGTTCATTATTATTATTAAGACTCTTTATTTCAAGATGCACAAAACTACATAAAAAAAAATATACATATACAGGGTGTTTCACGGAACTGAATCGTTAAAAGTTTACAAGGATAGAATTTATTGAAAAATATGAAAATTGATAACATTGTACTACGGACAAAAAAGAATTCAAGTAAAATATTTCCATGTTCCTGTCACTTCCGGTTTGACCGGAAGTAGTACCATCTTTTTTATTTGGAAAGGGAAGAAGAGGTCTAACCCATACCAAACGATAGTGCATCAAAAAATGAACATTTTAATTGCAAATAGTATATGCCTAACCTCAACTGTTTTTGAGATATTGTTTTTATCTATAACTTGATTGGTAATGTCTTAGGGAACAAATTTGATAGGATGCATTTTTTTCGTATTCTTGATAGGTTTCGAGATATTTTAAAAATATTTAAAAATAGACAATTTTCATTTTTTTGTGGTTGATCAAGTAGGTAAGTGGCATTTTCTGATGTCAATTTTTAATTACGCATTACCAACGTCATTATATCAACATTATAATGCAATCTAAACGCAACGGCGATATATTGAATTGCTTCTACATTCATAGAAATAATATCGTTTGAATTTAATGGAAAACAAAAAATTAAGTTAAGGAAAAAAAATTAAAATTGTTAAAAATGCCCCCCATCTAACGCAAAGGATTTAGAATGTGTTTATTTAGTTTTTCAGCGACAGCTTTTTAATTTCATTCCCATCATGTTTAACGTAGGCCGTTCTAACTTTTTCTTCGAGCTTGGCTACAGTGTTGACTGTTCCCATTCGCTTTTTATTTTCCCCCACAAAGAGAAATCTAGCGGAGTCAAGTTCGGTAACTCAGGGGCCATAATTTAAGTTTTATGGAAATGTAAAGGAGTAGGGATGGAATTTATGTATTTCGAAATTTTTTTGTTTTGTAGTTCTAGATATACCCCAATCTGTTGAAGCTACTGCAATAGAGTTCTTACTAAATGCTCCAATGTTTGAGGATAGATAGATCGGGAATTATGGCTTATGGTGTTGGCTACCGCTTGACTTTCCTTTGTGGGGAAAAATAAAAAGCGAAGTGTATGATATTGGAATAGTCAACACTGTAGCCGAGCTCGAAGAAAAAGTTGGATCGGCCTCATGATGGGAATGAAATTGAAAAGCCGTCATTGAAAAACTGATTAAACACATTCTAAATTCTCTGCGTAAAAACGGAGGACATTTTTCCCAATTTTGATTTTCTTTCATTTTATTTTTTGTTTTCCATTAAATTCAAATTATATTTTTATGAGTGCAGAATCAATTCAATATATCGCCGTTGCGTTTAGATTGCATTATAATGTTGGTATAATGACGTTAGTAATGCGTAATTAAAAATTGACATCAGAAAATGTCACATACCTACGCGAAAAAAATGAAAATTGTCAATTTTTAAATATTTTTAAAATATCTCGAGATCTATTAAGAATACGATAAAAATGCATCCTATCAAATTTGTTCCCTTGAACATTACCAATCAAGTTACAGATGAAAAATATACCATGCCATTTGAAAAAATTGAGTTATTGCTATTTGAATTTATCCAAGTTTAGAAACTTATTGAAAAACCCTTGTATACTATTTTTGCAGAATTGGTCCGTCGCTCAATAAATTGGCCCTTTATCTTTCGACTGTTAAAGTTGGAACGATTTATTTTGTTATTTGTAACATAAAAATCAAATTTCGTAACTTACTGCAAATGTCATAATATTATGAAAAAAATTAATATCTCAGAAACAGTTGAAATCAGACAAATACTATTCAACATTAAAATGTTCATTTTTTGATGCTCTATCGTTTGGTTTGGGATAGACCTCTTCTTCGCTATTCAAATAAGAAAGATGGCACTACTTCCGGTCAAACCGGAAGTGACAAGAACATGAAAATATTTTACTTGAATTATTTTTTTTCCACAGTACAAAGATACCTAGTTTCATATTTTTCAATATATTCCTTCCTTATAAACTTTTAACGAATCAGTTTCGTGAAATACCCTGTATATCACTTATATCTAGACTCAATTGGCTGAGAATGGATGACAGGCACAGGTTAGATATTCTGTGTTTGATGCAGAAGGTGAAATTGACCGGAACCCCTCAGTACTTGAGGGATCTACTGGCTCCTCATGCTGATGCTCATGATCTGCAACTTCACCTCGTTGATCTTTCAATCGTTCCACGATACCGTACAGCTTTATTTGAGCGCTCTTTTGTTTCGTCCTGCCCCAATGTTATATAATGTCTTGCCTATGCGAACAGCCTGTATAGCTCTAGGCCTGCTGTGATGAAATTTTGCAGTAAAAATGTTGCTCTCTTTGTCTGCGATGGTCTCGTTGACTGTTCAATTGGATTGTCTTGTCTGGTGATCAATCATGTCTTTAAGTGCGGGTGTAAATTGTACTATCTGTATTTTTTGTATTTTTTTTTATATCTTTCGTATATTTGAACGCTTCAATGGATTTATCAATCTAATGAGTATTATGTATTTATTCTTATTGTTTTTTTCTGGCGACACTGTGCATTTTTCAACTGAAAAATTTATCCATGTCTATGTTCCGGTCCATGTCCATGCTCACGTTCATGTTCGTGTCCACGTTCACGTTCTCGTTCATGTTAATTTGAAAGATAGTCAAAGTGGTAGAAGTATCGTCTAAAATTTATTAGATTTTCTATATGAATCAAAGCGTTATTGACGTATGTAGTGATTAATGCATCGTTTAGTAAACTGTGTGAGGATATCACAAATTTCAAAGATTTCCGTCTATTGTGAAGGACACCTGATTGCTCCCATGATGGTGTAGAGATTTCTTTCAACTTCCTTAGCTTCCTTCGTGACTCTATGGTACAGACTCTGGCCACGATCATTGCTACTTGAAACAACTACCTTACGAGGGTCGAGATCTACTTAAAACAAGTACTTGTATCATGTTTCTATTGACTTTGCTAGTACTATATTTCTTCCCTCTATGAAATATGTAAATACTTTCTGAGCAAGATGTTGGGAATCTTGAAGTAAAAAAACTGTCGTCACACTTCACTCATTCAAGTATTCTATTAGCTTTTCTCCACTTTCTTACTTAGGGCAAGATGTTTAGGTACTGGGTTGTATGCTGTTGTCTAATTACACAGGTCAACATTTGATCTAAGAAGTATCACGATACCCCATAAAGGTATCTTTGGAGTCGCTGATTTTATTACCGGGGTCGTTTGACCTCTATTATATCAGGTTCAAGGTCATTTCAAGGTCAAATGTGAAAACATTTCTACAAGAAATTAAAAAAAATTATATTGCAGTTTTCTGGGTCGCTGAATGCAAATCTGCTGTTTATTTTACCCGGCAAAGTTATCCAGTAGTTGTATCAAGGTCAAATTCGGGTTATTTCAAGGTCAAGGGGGGTAAAATTTTCAAATGTGAAGAGGAGTCGTGTGATATATCATTAAAAAGGTCTTCCAATTCCCAGCTCATCACTGTAAAAAATTTCTAAATCGGACGATTTGCTGGGAAGATATGGGGGCCTTGGCTCAAAAATTCATTTTATTTTTATATCCAAAAACATTGTCCGATTTTGAAAATTTTTACAATGATGAACTGGGAATCGGAAGACATTTCCAACGATATATCATACGACCCCTCTTCAGATTTGAAAGTTACTGGGCTTCACTCACTGCTCCGACTGCTGTGCTCAACTGAGCACCACAGATAGCTAAGCATATCGCATCTGCCGGAATGTTAAAAATTGATCCTTTTACTTGATTACCGCGAAGAAAACAGAAAAGACAAATATCACTAATTTGTTTTTGAAAAACACTTATCGTCCAATAAAGAAGTTGACAGAACCATAGATTAATATATCGATAGTGTTCCAAAATTTCACTCCCAGGAAGGAATACCTATATTGCAGAAGCCGTGGATCAAGTGTATTGAAGTCAACAGAGAATATATATACATTCAGGGAAAGAACTTTCCACCTAGCCCTCGTACATTGGATATGCAGCTATTTTTATCAAATTTTTTATTTGGAAATTGTGATGCTTGCATTCATAAACTTCTATAATTCGAAGAGACACGATATAACTTTTTATTTGTCTTATCTTTGAAATTCGAATTCTTCTGTTGTGAAATTTTCTACGGACACTCATGCTGCTCTTACACACTAGGCATTCAACAAGTACGAGGTCTTACGCTTAATTTTAGAAATATGGATATTCAAAGGTGTGTATGTGATAGGCAATCTCAATCAAATAAGACATGTCAAGTATTTCCGTATGTACTTTACTACCTTTTTTCTTAATTTTATAAATTTAATAAGCGAAAGTTTTGAATAGAAATTTGTCGTGAAATAGGATGGAATGGCTAGTTCAAAATGAAACTCCGAAGTTTCACTAATTGTACAAACAGAGGGGAGGAGTGTTGCTCAGTTTGCTCCCCCAAATGACTTGAATTTAATATAAATACGGGGCCCCAAACGTATCAGTTCAGTTCTTTATCAGTTAATCTTATTCAAGAAAATCAGGATGTGATCTATCTCATTCGTCATAAGGATATTTTAATGTGTTGTGTAAGTTTTCAAACACAGTAATTACATCAATACAAAGATGTTCATATAGTCTCTAGTTTATTGTAACTTTCGCGTTTTCATTTCGGGTATATCTTTATGTATTTATTACTTATAGGCCAGCAATTAAAAAATTAGCGCTCGTAAGTCGACGCGAAACATTGAGAAGGCAATCGCATAATTCTCGCTATATGGATTTTCTAACACCCTAATAATCTCCGGGGCTATACAATAAGGGCCTTGATGCACTGTCGTATTTTCGGTCTCAGTTCCACACGTTGACTGTTTCATAAGCCGTTGCACACACCCTTAGCCTGTTGTGTGTCATTTATCCCTCAATGTAGCAACACATTATATGATGAGTGACGAGAGAGAAGCCGGCAGAGTTTGAGGGATAAAATCTGAAAGGAGGGTGAGTAACAGAAGGGGTAGGAGGGGAGGGGTTCTTGTTTCGGATGCTGGGAATGTGCCACCTCCCACAGTCAAAAGTAGAATAGGGCTACAAATCATAACTACCCCTCTCCCTAATAACTCCAATACTGTGTTGAATGATGTCGGTCGCCGATGAGGCCTGAACCAGGAGCGACTCGTCAACATCAACAAGTGATTTTTTTTTCAGTGAATGTGTATTTTCAAGCAGTCTTTTATTAGAATAGAGTATCTCGTGATATAAAATCAGCATTTCAAATAAAAAACTGCTGTATAACTGCATCATCCAAGCAGTTATTCTTTTTTATCTAAACGGGCATCTGTAAGGGCGAGAAAACACATTTAGAAAGATGCGAACAAAGAAAACAGACAGTGTCAGCCAGGGTGAAATTTGTTGTTTTGGAGAGCCGGGTGGTGGGTCCTTTACTACATTCCTCAACAAAATTGATAGCACTCTGTAAACTAGCCATATCTCATAATTTTATGTTCGTAAATTTTTGCAGAACTACTTACATGTGACATCGTACTTTCTTTTAGTTCACCAATTATCATTTCGGTGTCACCAATGACTCGTGAACAATTTAATTCGAAGCATGAAAAATCTTTGATACGTTTACAATTTAGATCCATTCCCTAATGAAAATTAAGGTAAGGTAAGTGCCGGTTTTTTGGAAATCCTTGTAAATCAATCTTAGAAAGTGTGTTAATTTGTGAGACATCATAATGAAATTAACTTTTTTTTATTTCAAGAGAAAATGCTGAACAAAAACTAGGTACCAATGGCCAGTTACTTGGAAAAAGAAGTTTTTCAAAAGCTTGTCTATGGTCCTTATTGGGCACTAAGCTCTTAATAAGGTCCATAATTGAACTGCATGATTTTTGGTATTTTATACCAGAAAAATCACATATTTAGAAAGAAATTACTTTCAACTAAGATTATGTTCATAGCTTTCGAATAATGAAACAGGAATTCATATAAATTACTGTTGTGGCCCTTATAGAGTTTTAAGAAATGTATTTAAGTTATAACTAATCTATTTCCTTGTTATAAATGAAATAACAAATTATAGTTTTATGCTGATTCTCATAAAGTTCAAGAAAAAAAAATAACAAAATGTTACTTATCAGTCATTTTCTCGATCTTGGTCCTTGGACCTTATTAGGCATTACATTTCTTTAGTCATAGTCTGGGCCTTATTTGGAGACAACAGTTTGGACGTTATTGGGCACTCAGACATGTCCTTAGAAAACCAAATAAAAACGAGATAAAAAGCTATAATTTTTGTAACTTGCCCTGTCAATCTACGTTTTGGAAGTATTTTAACTTTACTATTGCTAAATTATTACATACAACGACCAAATTTTATTACTAAAAGTAAGCAAAATTGAATGAATATTTTATAAATTGGGTCATGTGAACAGATCCTGAGGTTGCACACCGAGCCACTGACATAACGGCCAGCACACTAGAGCGATGGAAGTCGGTGCACTTTTGTGATTGGTTACTGGGGAGGAATCGTGCGATAACCATTTTGGTTCAAGTATCAAGTGCGGGAAGTTTGAAAAGATGGACCTTATTTAGAATCGGCCCTTTTTAGGCGCAACCACCGTAATATCGCTAGCATTTGAACGCGCTTTACTGCTACTTGTTCACACGTACTCTACCACACTTGTGTTTAGTGCTTGGCGCTAGCTGATGGATCAACGTGAGCGAGGTTCGAGCTGTCACATTATCAAACAATATACAAGTTAATAACAGAATCTTTGATACAAGAGCTGACATATTCGTGAAAAAAAAACAAAAATCAACTCAAAACGAACTAAAATATGGAATGATTTCTATTTATTCATATTCGCTTTCTATTGAATTCTAAACACAGAAAAAAAACCAAAAATCTCTAACTTGTTGTCATATCAAACGTTATCATTAATAAATATAAACCAGTTATATTCACTAGCACTTGTTTTGAAAACAATATTTCACATAAAACAGAGAACGTCGTCAAACATTATTTGAAGAATTTTTGTTGAGTATGTATACTAAACCGGAAACAGGTTGGAACACCTAGCCCCGTCTCGTTTAGAGGAGGGACAGTTTTCGAATCAGGCCACTTTTTAAAGAAGAGAGAAATTAATACCTGCTATCATTAAATGAGGGCAGGTCTGTTTCAACAGGATGTTATAAATCAAATTTTCACAGAAGAATGTTCTAAATCGGTGTAAACTTTGAAGGATGTTTAGGAGAACTAATTATTAAATTTCGAATGTAAAGAGATTAACATTAATTTTCTAACGCACTCCTGGTTTATTTCAATTATTAGCAGAATATGCCATCTTTATAAGGCCTGAAAATTTTTTCACTCAAGAAAACTATAGAAAAGTTGGAATTTGTGGGAAGTTGAAGACCTAGTACGATATCCGATTGATTGAGATTATTTTGAATAATAATAATAATAGTTTCTCAATAAACGAAAATAGTTTTATAGGTCTCACTTTAGATTATTACGACAATAAAATTTGCGGATAATTCATAAAACAACACGTGGTACAAAATTAGTAATGGAAATATGGATATTTTTACATCTCTCGAAAAATTCCTCAAACTAGTTAAGTTGTTATACAGTGTGTATCGATGAAGCGTAGATTGCAATCATGCTCCTAATATACGTTTTAAATAAAAAATTTCCCATAAAATTGTTCTAACTAATATTAGCTACAGCAAAAAATTAGTTTCTAATATATTTTTATTATTTTCTGATAACACGCTGAAAAATAATAGGATTTTTATAACATGAAATTGAGACTGAAATCTCATTTTTTCAAATGCATTCCTATTTATGAAAAATCATACCTTATTTATCATCAATTTTTTTAATTGAAAAATATGGAGTGGTCTCCACTCGACTTTCTCGCATGTATACAGGGTGAGGCAAGAAACCCACCCCAATTAACTTCATTAATAATGCATTCATAAGAACGAAATTCAGTACACGTATATTATGAATAAAAAGGTATTTTTTAAATGTTAGAACGCGGTAAAATAACTTCCGGTTCAACCGGAAATGGGCTATAATTTCCTTATTTTGAATAGCACCTACCATATTTTTCTACTTTTTCCGATTCAAAATTTTATTTTGCGTACAGTGAAACCAATTTCGACAACATTTATGATGAAAAACTTAATATATGAAAATTTTAAAATTTTCTGTTTTTCAATTTTTTTATCAATAACAATTGATCTTTGTACTCGGTAAAAGTATGTGTGATACTTTTTCCTTTAATTGATGCCACAATAAGGAAGAAATAATGGAAAATACGAAATTAATCTAATTTTTCATAGATAACTTCATTATTTCAAATAGCACTTTGCTAGCGCACCATGACCAATTAAAAGTGGATTTTTTCACGAACAAATTGATACCCATAACATGATATTGCGTTAGGATACTTCATAGTAATTTTCAAAAATTTACTATCAACCCAAAAAGAGAATTAAGTACAGCTAGCATGGATCGGCAATTGCCTCTACGCGGGCCTTCAGTTGCCGATTGTCAACAATTAAAAGATGCTAGTTTTCCAGTAAAACGTCTGAATAACCACTTTTACAAGGAATTAGAATTCCGTAGGCTCGTTTTCATTTTCTTGGATACATATCGAGACGGGGTCTATTTCTCTGTAGATATCTTTGCCTATTATTTAATTAGCAGTCTTATCTTGAATATTTTTTATATTTTATTGGGCATAAAGACTAATATTCGTTTTTTTAACTTCTTTATTACAAAGCCGATATTTCGAAC
>JAUIMX010001113.1:0-10190 GCA_033557805.1 Phaenonotum sp. SLE1380
TGAACTATGCGCATGCGAAGAGAATATTAATCGCTTATATGAATTACGTACATGGAAGGTCCATAAATGTACGTACACTGTACGTACATAAATATTTGTATATTAATGTACGTACACTGTACGTACATAAATATACGTACATTATTGTACGTACAGTATTTGTACTTTTCTGGCCAAGGACGTAAGGACCCAAATGTGATTCAAAATGTACGTACATTGTACGTGCTGTGCTGTTTGGGTGTTAATGGGCTAAAACTGAGGAGCTTTTGATGAACACCGTAAATGCCTCCCTACTGTGAGTGATAAGTTGGATGGAGGGAGGTAAGCTCGCGGCACCAATATTCTTTCACGTGCAGGGTGTTACTGTGATTCTAAATAAGGAAATAAAATACCTAGGGCTATGGATTCATCGCAAACTGACCTCCAGTTAGCATGTCAACAAGACTATACTTCAGGAAGAAAAGACCGCGCGTACTCTTACTGGGCTTATCCCTAAAATCGAAGGACCAAGGGCTTCCAAAAAAAAGGTGCTTGCTAGTATGGTGCCGTCCAAGATACTGTATGCTCTGCACATTGAGAATAAGAGGTTGATGGCAAAGCTGATGAGTTTGCAAAGGTCGCTTTGCATTGGAATATGCGGTGCATATAAAACCATGTCTTCGGAGAGGATCGAAGTGATTGCGTCAGTTCCGCCAATCGAGTTATTAATAATGAAGGAAGGCAAGCAGAAGAAGCCAGAGCCCATCGGATTGAGGGATGGCAAAAAGTAGAACGGCGGACGGTATGGCAGATGAACATACAGACTAATACCCTATATAGAGATGTGGATATGTAGACCATGCGGTGAAGTTGACTACTTCCTGATGCACGCCTTGTCAGCGCATGACTACTTCCAGTTCTATACAGGCGTACTAAAGTCGACACACCAGAATGCATTTACTGCAGGAAGGTGGACGACGCGGAACATTATACTTTGTTCTTATATGGGCGGTTTGAAGATATCATGGTGAGACGGGGAACGTATTCGACTGGAAGAGGTATCAAAAGGCATGATGGAATCAGAGGAAAGATGGAAGGTAATCAACAAGAAAATAAGACCAATAATCTTAGAAAAGGAAAGAGAAAGAAGATGTAATTGAACATACAACCCTCAAACCGAAGAAATACGAAAGCGGTGCCGGTGGGAGGAGCAAGCAGAAGAGGGATAGGAATAAAACTACCTGGATGATCATTAATGAATTGGGTCGTGGTAAGCTCCATCGGTTTTTGGAGCTCGTCGTCGGCGATCAACCCTAATCTGGGGGTCTATTCTCGACAATTGTCAACTGATTGTCGATCATTTCAAAGTTATTTTGTAGTTGATAAATCTCAAATAATCATCTGGTTTTTAGTTCAAGTGATGCTATCCATTCTCGAGATTGTCAATTGGCATCTAGCTACTGGAAATAGGCACTTAACAATTAGAAAAATAGCTTTTATTTCATGGACAATTAGTCAGGCGGGTCAGTGGCTATATTGGTTAGAGCTTCCCCGCTCAGTCAATGTGACACTATCTGCCCCGAGTTCGACTCCCGGCGATGACTGTCTTTTCTGTAAAAATTTCGGTCATCGAAGGGCTAGGACCGTAGGTTAGGTACAAAGATTAGTTATTAATCAAATTTAGCACTAGGCTAATGACAAAACGTCGAAGGCCAAGGGGAAACCCGAACCCAAAAATAAAGAAAAAAATGGACAATTAGTCGAAAAGGTCAAGAATAGACCCCCTGATCCTTCAGAGGTCGCAAATCACTTTAATAGGTATTTTGTGTCGATTTCTGGTGCCCATCATAGTTCTACAATGAATTCTGAAAGTTTTGTAGCAAAATTAGAAAATCATCAATCAATAAGTTCTAATTTCATCTTTATGCGATCCGTAGATGCGGTTGGGGTTGGGTCAATAATTATATTTTTAAATAACACTTCAACGTGCGGTGTGGATGATAAGGGTATTTAAAAATTGTCTGATGATTTGGTGGCAAAACCGATAAGCCTTTCTTCGTGGTAATTTTCCAGGGAGACTAAACACGGTAAAAATTATTCCTTTGCATAAGAAACTTGATAAGACCACAGTATGTAATTATGGTTCCATATCAATCTTGTCCGCTATTTCTAGAGTACATACACGAAACAGCTATCAAATCAGATTTTTGAATGCATGGTTTTCATGTGGGAAGGTCAACGCAGTCGCCTATTAACGTCGTCCTCGATCATGTTCTCGGCGATGTGATCCGTGGTCTCCTAGTAGCTACTTTGAGATGCGATCTATCCAAAGCATTCGACTTGGGGGATCATAAAGTATTGCTATATAGACGACAGCTCAGTAAAATTGAAGATTTTTTAATAGGGGGTCGTGCGGTCTTATGTTGTCGGCGTCTTGCGGGGGTGCCACAGGGTTCCATATTGGGTCCTCTATCATTTATTATTTTCATGAATGATATTCAGTCAAACATCGGCGCGCCTCTCGCACTGTATGCCGATGACACCTACGCCTGCATTTCGACTGAGGGTGTGGATGAGTTGCAGGTAAGCACCTTAAATGTACTGCATGAGCTTGTGGCTTGGTTTGACGTCAATTTTTTTGAGAATCACTGTGAAGAAAACTACGCTTCTAATATATCCTTGTTCAAAGCTTGATCGTTCCTTTTCATTATTGCACTATGTGGAGACGATTTAGCAGTTCCTTCCTCCAGAGTGTTGGGAGTGGCAGTTGATGGGGAGCTCTCTTAGATCGGTCATATCGATGATCTATGTACGCGTCTGAGTAGATCAATTTTTGCGCTGAGAAGGTTGAGACCGATCTGTTGTGAGGGTTCTCGAAGGTCAGTTTATTTTGCTTACTTTCACAGCCTTGCTACTTATGGACCCATTTTTTGGGGAGCTAGCGCACGAGCTCTTGACATCGTGCTGAGTTGCAAAAGCGGGGCTATTCGAGTCATGTTGGAGCTTTCGCCCCCTCAGGATGTTAAGGGAGCCCGTCAGGAGATATTCAGAAGTATTCCGACAATTGTCTCACATTATACTCGCGGGTGGAATATATGGTGCGGTCTCGATCGTGGATTGTGGCCGGGGCGGATGTGCATGAGTATCCCACTCGAAGTAGAGATGAGTTGAGAGGAGAACTTCTAAGAAATGAATATTTAATAAACTCTTATGAATAAATCTTCAATTATTTACAATAAATTGCAACCCAACATAAAGGCATTAACCACGCCCAAGAATTTCTCGAAAACACAAAGGAAGAACCTTTCGGAAAAGGTATATTATGCGAACATCTTTTGTTTATTGTAATTTGATTTATTTTATATATGATTGTATTTCTGTATAGTCATATTTTATGCGTATTGTTCGATATCACTGTGATTTTTGGATAAAGATATTCATCACATTATAATTCGGCACTACCTACACAGTGCGTGTCTATCTAAAATTTTCTCCGTCTCTGCCCTCAAAAAATTGGCAATATTCTGATTAACAATGCACGTTGGATCTGTACAATCACAAAGTATGTGCTTAGCCTTCTGTTGACCGTACACATAATCTGAAGGCGGCTGGTTCTGTCTTGCCAATTTTGTTCAGATGATGTCTCATAGGGCAGTGTTCAGTTAGAAAGCTGGTAAAAAAAACCCAAGGTTACATTTGGAGACACCGAATAGACAGTTACTTCTACTAAGCGAGACAGTTATGAAGATTTTGGCCTGCCTCTGACCCTGTCTATTAATCCAGGTGGTCATTTTAGTTCTTCTTTCCCAATTTAGGACTCTTGTCTACCAGTGGGTCTCAGAGGTGCCGCAGTTCGGCTTCGGAGTCATAAAGCGAGCTGATGCATCCTATCTGGCTAGGGTGGTAGCAATCTCGTATCCGTCGTTTGAGTAACCGGCAACCTACATTAGCAATTAGACGATTTCCCTTCTCCAATTAGTTTATAAGTTTATGACAGCCAGACTACCCTGGACATGAAGCTGTAGCCTTCTAGTATCCTTCAAACTGCCTGGCTGCCATAGACTATACATATAGATATGCGCCTCTTTGTAGCGCTTACCAAGGCACACCTGTGCACACCTTTCTAGGGACTAACATAAAAGATTTGATAACGCTGTCTAACTGTCTGAAGCCAAGTTTTCCTAGCGACGGGATAGGTCCACTGTGAAGGACGGAATTACCATAATTATAGTTCCAGGGAGATTAGTCGCATCCAACCAACCTCTATCGTCGCAGCAATCATATAACGACCATTATAACTCGGCATTTCTGGCTAAGGCTGATATGTTAAACATATTCTAATGAAAACTTCATCCATGTCATGTATAAACCTAAGTCACAAAAATTGGTCAAATTAGGAGAAAATAATCCAAAGTTCTGAACTTGCGACAGATAACGTCATCAGATATTTTGATGATTTTCTCAACATTAGAACAGTTGTTTTTTTCAATTTGGACCTAGACATGATATACATCAAGTTTTCATTAATATTTGTTTCAAAATTTAACAAAAAATATTGAGTATTTAACTCTCTGTGGCTATAATTGTGAGAATTCCATCCTCCGTAGCGGACGTACCTAATCGCTAGGACAGCCCGGGTTAAGAAAATGGCGAATGTTGCATCCTTATTCAAGATCCATTGCTAAAACTTCATTCGACAGATCATATGGCTGGTTTTTAAAGACACCTTTTACATTTCAAACATCCATGCTTTACTTGATGGTAACCTCATTCGGTAGGTCGAACTGATACTCCATCAGCGTATTGGCTGGTATTTTGTTGGCCATTGATACACAAGGATCTGTGCCCAATACAGTTGAATGTCCTCACAGGTAACAGGACTTGAAAATATGATTTCTACTCATATTCAGCGCGTACATCATTGCCCCCCATGAGTGACATCAAAAACAATTGAAAAAATGTAACGCGTCACTGTTTCGAGCGTAGATTAATGTAGTAATACAATATTTAAAATTGGAAAAAAATCCAAGAAATCTACAGAGTCAATAAGGAACACAGTTTTTATTTTCAACTGTTCTACTGAACTTCATTTCGCATACCTTCTAACTTCAACTCTTCCTCTGATTATTCTCACTAGTATTTCCACTTCAATAACGACTTGTGATGATCAAAACGTCAACAATTTTGAATTGAATTAATCCCAAAGGAGGAACATCCGCTTCTGGACATGGATCCACCTCAGGTGGAGCTTCAGGCTCTGGTGGTAAAGGTGTTGGTGTTAGCGTAGGTGGATCAGGATCAGGATCGGGTTCAGGATCAACTGGTGCTTCTGGTTCCGTATCTGCTGATATTTCTGGTTCTAAAGGTGTATCCTCATCATCCGGTTTATCTGGGGGTTCCGCTGGTGTAGATGTCGACCTCTCTGTGGGAGGATCAACAAAAGGTGGAGCTTCTGGTGGTGCTTCAGGATCAACAGGAGCGTCAGGTTCCGGCCATGGTGACATTAGTTTTGGAGTAGATGGTTCAGTAGGTTCCAGCGGTTCTGGGTCCGGAGGTGTTTCAACTTCAGGGTCTGCATCAGGTTCTAATAAAGCCGATGTTTCGGTCGGTCTTGGCGGATCTACGGGTTCAAGCGGATCATCTGGAGTAAAGGGATCTGGTTCGGGAGGTCTTGGTTTGGGAGTGGGTGTCTCTGCAGGAACTGGAGGATCCGCTGGTGCTTCTGGATCAGCCGGAGGAAAAGGATCAGGATCTGGATCACTTAGCACTGGTGTCAACGTAGGTCTAGGTGGTTCTGGATCAGCTTCAGGTTCAAATAAAGGAGCAGGAGATGCTGGCGTTAGCGTTGGGGTATCTGGTTCTACTGGTGCTTCGGGTTCAGGTTCCGGAAAAGGCTCTGGATCAGCTGGAGGCAGTACTGGACTAGATGTTTCTGTTGGTCTTAGTGGTTCAACTAAGGGAGAAAGTTCCGGATCAGCTTCAGGTTCTGGATCAGCTTCAGGTTCTGGATCAGCTTCAGGTTCTGGATCAGCTTCAGGTTCCGGATCAGCTTCAGGTTCCGGAAAAGGTTCTGGGTCAGCTGGAGGTAGTACTGGGCTAGGTGTTTCGCTTGGCGCAAGTGGTTCCGCTAAAAAAGAAGGCTCAGCATCAGTTTCGGGTTCAGGAAAAGGTTCTGGTTCTGGATCTGCTGGTGGAAGTGCTGGGGCAGGCATTTCGGTTGGTGCAGGTGGTTCGGGTTCAGGATCAGCATCAGGTTCCGGTAAAGGTTCTGGATCTGCTGGAGGAAGTGCCGGGCTAGATCTTTCACTTGGTGCAGCTGGTTCTTCTAAGGGAGATGCAGGTGCTTCGGCCGGCGCTTCAGCAGGTAATTCAGGCCATGGTTCTGGAGGTGTATCGGGAGAGATTGGGTTCTCCGTGGGTGGACAAGGTGCCAAAAACTGCGGGCATCATGCTGGTGGTGCCCAAGCTGGCGCAAGCGCTTCAGTAGGTGCTGGTGGGAATGGTAAGTTATATTTATGCATCAATGAAGGAAGAGTCTAACGTTTACTTCTCTAGGTGGAGCCAATTTTGGATCGTCAGTGAGCCAAGCAGCTTCCGGTGATTTTAGCAAGGGAATTAGTGGAGGTTTCACAGCAAGTGCTAGTGCAAACGGAGGTGGGAAAACTAACGCCAAAGCTGAAGTGAAACATGAAAAGAAACACAGCAGACACCATTCTAGAAGCCATCATTCCAGACATCATTCTCACAGGCACCATTCGAGACACCATAAGCAACACGATCAGGAATAAAAGTATCTAATGTTTTCTGAATTTTGAAAAATAAATGTTTAATGTATTCTGCAAAATGATGATTTAAACTTGTGTTTTATTGTAAAGATTTTGCTTGGTCTGGTTGAGAAGAACAATGATGACGGACGTACAATGTCCAAAAATGGGCTGTAGGTTACCAATTTATAACCATGAAGTTAGATGGAAATTAACGAAACCTTTGTTAATTGATTTGCTCTTCCATTATTCCGTGTTGAGTTTTCACCTCAAATGGTTTAATGAGAGAGTACCTATATGTTCTCATACTAGGTATGATGGCAGCCCTAGTAAGGGTAACATATTATCTCCGCTGGTGAGGCACTCTAG
The DNA here is from genome assembly GCA_033557805.1 of Phaenonotum sp. SLE1380. Taxonomy (NCBI): domain Eukaryota; kingdom Metazoa; phylum Arthropoda; class Insecta; order Coleoptera; family Hydrophilidae; genus Phaenonotum; species Phaenonotum sp. SLE1380. Next base: position 7,113 of record JAUIMX010001113.1, read on the forward strand.
ATGTACCTTCTTCTTTATCTACTCTCCTCCTGTAGGCTCTAATGCGTCAATCCTTCTTGACCACAACATGGAGAGGCGGTAGATTCATCATGGTTTCCATGGCAGCTGTTTGAATTGTTCTCATCGCCCCTGTAATTCCTAGGCATGCTAGTAGCCTCTGCACCTTGCCAGTTTTTGTCTACATTCTTTTTTATGTGTTCTCGGCCACCATATGAAGAATGAGGAACTTAGGTTATTATAGGTTTTACCATCACCGTGTATATCCAGTGTGTCAACTTTGGTGATAGATCCCACACGTAGTTCCAAAGGTTCTTCTGATTGCCCATAGAGCCCTTGTAGCTTTTGTTGTTATCCTCTCGATATGTGGTGCGAAGGTCCGGTCCATTGTGACGCCCAGATATTTAACCTCCACCAATATTTGGAATGGTTTGCCGTATAAGTGCACCTCTTTCACTCCTGTTGAAGCTGTTCTGCGAGAGAACTGCACCGTTGAAATATTCTCTGAATTAACAGATAGTCCTCCCCTGTTGTATCATGTTTCAACTATTCGGAGGTCCCCTGCTTCGTTTCTGATGCAGTGCTTCGAAATTTGTCTGTTGTCAATATGGCTAGGTTATCAGCATGGCCTACAGTTGCAAATCCTGTCTCTCCTGGGTCTCGCAATAAGTTTTCCACTACAAAGCACCACAAAAGAGGCGACAGCACGCCCCGATGCAGACACAACCACCACCCCTACGGTCCTGATTTTGAATTGCATTAATTTTTCAATGTCCTAGCATATTGGCCGCATACCATAGAATGGACTCTTCTTATGGCCACAGCTTGCTTCATCTAGATGGGTGTTGTCAAATGCCCCTTCTATGCTTAGAAAGGTTCCTAGTGCCACGTCTTTGTTCCTTAGTGTACCTTTTATTTTAAACACCACCTTGTGGATGGCGAGGTTCGCATGATTTACCCGCTTCTTCACAAAATATACTGGTAGTTAATGGCATCTTGTCCGTTTTGCTTAGGTAGAATCTAAAGGGCCAGTATCGGATATGGAAGCTGGTGATACAATCAAACACCTCCTTTCCACATGTTTCAAAGAACAGTTTTTCACCTCTTTTCTTTTCGCCCTGAGTATTATTTCTCTAGTCTTTTCGAGTGCCAGTTCCAAATCATAATACCTCATCTCAATCTAGAACTATCGTCCGATAGTAGTTCCTACGTATGTCACAATCTGCCTATAGACCGCGAGCTGAAGCTCCTTCCTTTGTTAAGGTATCAGCAATTTCGTTAACCTTCTAAACTAGAATTACTGAGAGCCTACACTCATTCTGATTTGGAGTACCTAGTCCTAAAATCTCTAGCGTCGGTGATTAACCTTAGTAGGTCGACAATAAGTAAATCAAATAATTATTTCTTTTTCAAGAGTAATAAAAGAAATAATAACATACAACGCTTTAAAAACTAAAAAGAATAAATCAAATAATATCATCATCCACCAATGTACCTGGTGCTAACGGGTACCATCACCCGATCGGTTACTGTAAAAGTACCAGATCCGCCGGGTAATGGATCCAATCCGCAGATATCCATTTCAAATTTGATGGAATCTTCTCTGTACTAAAAAATTCTCAACATTTTTTTAGGAGGAGGAAACGCAGGATCCGGATCTTCTGGTAGCACTACTGAATCTTCAAATTTAGGATCAGGTTCTGGTTCAGGATCCGTAGATGCATCTGGATCTGGAGGCGCATCTGGTTCGGGAGGTGCATCTGGATCTGGTGGTGGATCTGGATCTGGAGATTCATCTGGATCTGGTGGTGCATCTGGATCTGGTGGTGCATCTGGATCTGGAGGTTCATCTGGATCTGGAGGTGCATCAGGATCTGGAGGTGCATCAGGTTCCGGAAGCGCATCAGGATCTGCAGGTGCATCTGGATCTGGCAGTATCAGCTTTGGATTTGGAGGTTCCGGCTCAGGTTCTGGATCTGGACAAGAATCTACCCAAGCTCCAACGACTACGACACAGAGTACTACAACAAGCTCAGGAAATGGCAACGCTTCAGGTAACGGAGGTGCTTCTGGTTCAGCTTCAGGATCAGGCTCAGGTTCAGGGTCTGGATCAGGAGGACTTGGTTTCCAAGGAGGCTTCAACTTCAGTGGTGCTGGTTCCGCTGCTAAAAATCACAGTTCTGGGTCAGGTTTTCCAAATGTAGGGAACGCCATTGAAGCAGGATTGAGTTTTTTTCCTAATGTAGCAGGTTCCGCCGCTAAAGCAGCTGCGCAAGCCGCTTCTCAAGCAGCTCTAGCTCCAGTGAATGGTAAGTTTGAAGTTTTCATATGTAGATAATTTCCTAAATTGAATTTCTGATTAGCTGCAACCCAATTTGGGACTTCTGTGGCCAAAGAAGTGGGGAACGTAGCCAACCAAGCTGGATCGGTAGCTGGTGATTTCATGAAAGGAATCAGTGGGGGTTTCACAGCAAACGCTAGCGTCAATGGAGGTGGTAAAGGTGGTGGCAGTTTTGGGGCAAGAAAACATAAGAAGCATCCTCATCAACAATCCAAGCATCACCATCAACATAACAACCAATAACCTTTGATGATGCTGAGTTTTAGAAATAAATGTTTGATTTTATTGCAGTTCGTGTTTTTTTTCTCAATATTTTATCCTGTTTTTTTTACAGCATGGCATAGTATACATACCCAGGGTCATTTGATCATTTGCCTGTTGTCACTATGGGCTGAGAGAAGTAGAGAGTGATCGTCCTGTGGAAATGTGCCAAATATTGCTGGTTGCCTAAAATTAGGAACTCGGAATGAATTAAAAATAAATGAACGATAGTGGGAGCACATGATCCAGTGGGGATTCAATCGGCCAGTTACGAAAACTGACGACATATCACGAAGAAGCGCGGCTACGTTATAGTCCGTGGTCCCAGGCCTAAAAAAAATATTCATGACACTCTGCTGAAACTTTGTGTATTTGACATTTGCGTTAAGTCGGACAAATCCGGAAAGTAGCAAAGTATGGGAGTGGGGCGTTTATCCTACAGGTCATCACAAAGTCATGAATTTCATGCGAGAAAAAAA
>JAUIMX010001114.1:0-10186 GCA_033557805.1 Phaenonotum sp. SLE1380
TACCTGTTTACTTTTTTAGCATGTCTTTGTCGTGGTGGCTCCCTGCAGCTATAGGTCTACACAATAGATATCCCCTGTCGTCAGTGTCCAAGGCAATAGAACTGGCCTTAAGGTCCACTTCTTTAAATCAGAGGTTAATTCTTTCTTGGACCTGGTGTACCATCGCCAAGAATACTCCGCCCACCATCATAGTCGCAACATCAGACAACCGTACTACCCTCTGGTACCAGTTCAACAAGTTTTTGTACTTTTGGTGTAATATTTCCCAAATATCAAAATTATGCCATTAATAAAACTGCAATTGCAATAACAAAATCACAGTTTATACGTTTGCAAGTTATTGTTATCAAGTCTTTTCTTCAATCGAAGAATATTAATATGATGAAGAATACTAACGTGTTGTATATCTGTCTGAAATTCAATTCTATATGGAGGCATTGTGGAACTTTATTGGTTAAGATTTTAGAATATTAATAGTGACCATGCAATGCACTTCGACTTGATATGCGCGACCATCCGACCTTCTCTAAGATATGAGATATTTTTTGCCTTCTGCAAATACCAAACTTAAATCGCAAACAGGAAATCTATACTACTTGAGTTCACCGCTTGTCATCATAATCTAAACAAGGACCATACACCTAGAACTAAATACTGAGCAGCTAATATCTTTGATTGGTTTTTTATTGTGTTCTAGATTCTTGGGGTGTGGGACACAAAATGAACTTAAAATTCTTTTTTTTGAACGTTGCGACTCAATATTTCATTGCCTTCTTCAACTTTTTGAATCTAAATTCACTTGAAAATTGTCAGAGCGACTTTCAAGAACACTTGTCAGAATCCACGCTAAAGAAGTTTTTTTTGATAAATGTATTCTGGAAAACCGCTCTAACAATTTGCCAGTGAACTGATATTCAAAAAGTTGAGAGGAAAGCCGATATTTTTGATACTAGGCATTATAACTTGAATACAGTTTAATGACCCTTGACAAATTCTGTATTTCTGTTGAAGAAGAATATTCACTAATACAGATACATTTGGTTTTCTCATAATTCTAGTATATACTTATGTGTAGTAGAATTTTCAGCTTTGAAAAATGCGAAAACTAGAAAAAGCAGAAGATTAACAAAATTTGAGTAAGAATGTGCCAAAGTAGAGGAATTATGCAAAAATATCGTATTAATTCATTTACTCCATTAAAATGGCTTGTTGCTAGATTATTTGCGATTAGATGATTGTTCTTCCATTTTTTGATGTTTCAAAAATGAAAGTTTTTTCATAATTTATTATTCATACTTTCATGTTTCTTAGATTAATATATTTTCAGAAGCATTTCAATTTATTGAATTTTGAAAGATGTAAACTTCAAATAATAAAGTATAGAATTATAATAGATTTAGTTATGGTAAGAATTATAAAGTAATATTATTTTGTTGAAGCAACGGAGGCACCTCTTTGTATGTAGTAATTTATTTTTAGATCAATTAAACAGCTACATGTTTCGGTGAGGCTTATCTCACACCATCATCAGGCCACTATTCAGAAATTTGGAACACTGAAAAAACTTTCCAAGAAAATTGGAATAATAATCAAAGAGTTGAAAACTCTGAAGATTCGGTTGTTCAAATCATTGTAATTAAAAAGTTATAGTAGCGGTAACTAACGCATAGATATGGATTAAATATTTGCTGAATAATCTGCAACATATTTATTTGAAATATAGTGTGATCTGAAGTTTGCAACTGGAGTTTGTAACAACGTAATACACAGATCTTCGACTCTTTGACTTTTATTTCAATTTTCGTGTAAAATTTTTTCACTGTTCCAAATTTCTGACTCGTGGCCTGATGGTTGGAGATAAGCCTCACGGAAACATGTAGCTGTTTAATTAATTTACGAATCAATCACTATATACAAGAAGTTGCCTTTGTTTTTCCTACAACATTTTAAACCTTGTAGTAATGGTCAACAATATAATATCATTTTAATGTCATCAAGTCGTTATTGCGAATAGAGTTCCAGGCTTTAGAAATGCTGAGAGCCATTGCTCTGGACCGTCAAGGGTCTCGCCACCAAAAAAAAAATCAAAAAAGTGGTAGAATCTGATTCAAAGTACAAAGATATAATTAGTTGGAAACTTGTGTTAAGAAATTAATTATAAACTGTTCAATATCATTAAAGGCTTTTAACCAATCGGGAAATTGCTAGATCCAACGAAACTCCGAAAACAAGACGGGTTACCGCCTTCTCAACTATTTCTGGATGTAATTTCACCCTGCGCTGACAGAAACACGTGCATGTTATTAGAAGAAAATTGGCTGAGAAATTTAACTTTCGTCTCCCCCATTCATCAAAAGTGACACTTTAATTTTGAACAACAATAAAATTTTAATGTTTGTTCCTTAAATTCATACTTATTAGATTAATTAGTATATTATTTAAGTATCAATAATCATAATTATTTATACAAAGTTTCCATAGAAAATATACGGTTGATGTTGTAGCTAAAAAAATGTATAAATTTGAAAAAGTAAGGAAGATTCTCTTGGAGATACTTGGTGGAGCTTTGATGGTAAAGCTAGATGTTGATAGCTGCACGTACGTCGAAAAGCGAACCGAGCGTTTTCGCATGAGATAGAGCTTTAGAACGCAGTGGTTTGACTACTCCGCCGCCAGATCGCAGGCGCGTCGCCGATCTGAGCCGAAAGCAAGCTGGTTAGATTTTACACGAGTCAGTGCTGTGCTTGCAACTTGGACAGTGCTGTCAGTCTGTCTTTCGTGCGAGAACACATATGACATCGCGAGGCGAACTGTCACTAGTACGAACGAAAAGATAAAAACAAATCCCAAACTTTTTCATATAAAATTCTTGACAGTGTGCAATAAATTGTTAAAAAATAAATTTTGTGCGAGTGTCATAACTGTTTTATTGGAAAATTTCTGGAAATAATTACAAGTGCACTTTTGGAAAATTGTTGCCTGGACTTTTTAAAACCAAAGGATTATTTTAACTAACGCAAGGTACTTTTTCTCTTTTTTCCATATTACCTGTGGTGGTTTTCGGCGAATTTTTCGTGCTTTCGAACTTGTGGTGTTTGTTTGGGTTTTCAAATGCTGTGATTGCCTACAACCAACATCATCCTCACGATATCCGACCCCGTGGCGTGCGCCGCCCCAACCCTGTACGACCATGTACATCCCCCTGGATCCTCCCCAGCCACCGGAGCGGGGTCTACCAGCGGGGTGACCTGGTGGTCTATGATGAACGGGGGTTTATACGAAGAAAGTCCACCACCAGCCCCCCAGAGTGCCGCCACCCCCATTTCAAACAGCGGGATGACGAGTCCAGCGACTGTACCAGCCCCCACGGCGACGACAAGCGCGACCTCGAGTTCATCCCCTGCGAGTGTGACAAGCAATAGTGGTTCTGCAGGTCCCCTACATATACCTGCCAAAAGGATACCTACAGGTTATGGGGAATGTGCAGAACCCACTGTTATAAGGCACCCGCATCACGGGCAACCTTGGAGTTACTCTCCTACAGATAACCACCACTCGGGGGCGACAGCCTTCGAACCTGGGGTTGGTCTGAACCACCATCAGTATCCAAATGCTCCGACGTACTATAATTTAGCAACGGACCCTACTGGGGGTAGGGATAGCAGAAAAACTGGATTATTCTGGACACCAGCAGCAACAGCCGCAGGTGGCACCCCTGAGTACAAGTATTCATCGGGAGTTTCAGCGCCAGGACCTAGTGCAGACCCCTCTGTTTCATCGTGCCATCAAAGCTTCTCATCTCCATCGTGGTGCAACTACTCACCCTATTCGTCAGCATCGCGGCATGTCGACCACCAACCTGTTCCCTATCTCACCCCCGCTGACGACCGCGGAAGAGCAGCAGCAGCAGCGATGGTCGCGGAGAGTGCGGGATTCGCCCATGCCCACGAAGCCACCTACGGGTTAAGAAATTACGCCCCTGAACCGGTCCCATCGACTCCATACCCACCACCAGGTATGTATTTTACAATTTTACAAATTGAAAAAAAGCACTAATTTAATTTCTAATCATCAAAATAATATTTAAAATAACAGTAAACCAAACAAAATTTCGCTGCATTAGCATCGCAGCATGAATATGTAAATGCATAGATATTCAAATTCATACGATTACACACATGCTCAAGAGTCCATGGTTTGTAATGCTCTCGCTAGATGTCACTACTTGTACAAATTGTACTTGTTTGTCTAGACTTACGATGTAGACACGCATTGCGAGGGGATCGCTCGGTTTGGGGGTCCAAATTGCGCTTAAATTACGCTCGAGGGTTGGGGTAGCTTCGTTCATACTCGCGTTCCTAAAATACATCAGCCTCACTAGAGCTCGATCCCTCAGAAATATTAATTTACTCGAGTTTGTAAATCTGAAAGTGGGCGTGCGAATATCAGCGTAAATTGTTATGGTCTGTGTATTTCGGCCAGAATTACATCGCGAGAGGCACGTGGTTTAAATTTAGGTTTGTTTGGGCCGTGTCCGTTCGTTTGTAGAGGTCCGCTGGCAGCGCTGCTCACCTTGGGCTCTCTCGCTTTGATTAGCATTAACAGTTACGTCGATTTTTATTCAATGAAATCGAAGTGTTTTAATTGTCTCAAGAAAGGCAATATGTGGACTATTGTTCGACCACAAAATAGCACTTTTACTATGCGCAATAAAACTGACCCGCTCAATCGTTTAAAAATTCTGAATGAAGAGCCTATTAATTATTATTGCAGGCTAATAAAATGGTTTGTAAATACAAACGGCTCACACTAATAACCCTAAAATAAATTTTACTGCTTGTTTTGGAATTAATATCTCTTTGCGACTACTCCTAACATAAACACCGCGAAAGATTATGATTATTGCTTTGCAAACGTCTTCCAAGTTCATACGGGGCCCGTTTCTAATGGGTCAAGGTCGGAACCGCTAGTCAATAATATCAAAAAACGATAATTTAGAGCGGTATCACTGTCAAATTAAATTCGAGTCGGGACAAATCGCTTTATTATCCCACAAACGTTCAAAAATACGCGGGCTTTTAAAAAAATCACGGGGCAATTAACACCTCTGGTTGGAGCCAGCCGCTGCCTCTGTTACGTAAAACGAAGAGGGTCGTGCGTGACAAGTGACAGTCAGCTGTGCCGGGGTCACGTGAACGCTCAGCTGACGTCACCCTTGGTAATGTGCGGTCGTTATTCTGGTCTCTCTATACCATAGTACGCGCAACCGTACAGATGCGAAACAATAAAGATCAAAACAAAATAGCCTGTTCCGTAAGGACTTGAATCTCATTCAGGAACATGAGAATACGTGGGTTGCAGTCCCCTGATTACATTTGCACCCCTCAACCTGGCATAATTTCTTGGAGATCAGGATGTGCACTTGTAAGTTATATCACGCCACTTTCCCTGTATTTGCAAAAAATCGTTTTATTGTCGTCCGCGGTTTCCGCTCTTTTATAAATAAAATAAATAAAAGTAGTTTGTTTGATAAACATTCAACGTGTTTCACAGATGTTTCTTTTTGCAAAAACGAAAATTATATAGGCAAAACAACAACTGGTCGAAACGCAGGATGTAATTCTTGGAAATAATTTTTGTTTGTCGCCGACTTGTCTGCACTTGTACGTTTGAGTGATTTTGTTGATGTTGATGTAGAAAAATACATTTAATTATATTTTATTTGTATGGAATTAGCGCTCATTTAACACATACGAAACTCTTCCTAGTGAGGGTCCATTTACTCAAAATTGTCATTATTTTTTTATTTATTTTATTCCATTCAAGCTTTCAATTTTCTCGTTTCTAGCAAGTAAAACCTATATTGATTTACTCTGCGATGAGTTTCAAATATGTACAATCAAACCTGTGTAACTTTATATTGTTCAAGTACGTATTTTGTTGAATTGCATGTTTTGCGCATATAAAAAAATTATACCAAATTGCGATACAGGGTTTCGCGAAAACCTTTGAATTACAAACATTTTATTTGTTGAATGGTGATAGCTTTATAGTAATTTGAATCTTATTATGCTCGAGAAAACGATGAAAGATGGTATAGGTAAAGTACACTCCGGAAAAAATTAATAGAACCCCTGGCAGTTGATACTGGACCGTATTGCAAGAGGTATACCTGCATTTCAATCGGACTCTTAGCAGGAAACCGTAGAACGATATCAAGCAGGGAGTTTCCCGTTAAGAGTGTGGCCCAAATGCAGGTATAGCTCTTGTAAAACGGTCCAGTATCCACTGTCAGAGGTTCTATTAATTTTTTCCAGAGTGTACATAGTGGTTCAAATTGGTTGCGACAGGGGTGTTTCTCCTATTTCCCGCATAAGTGGACAAAGAGTAAATAAAGTTTCTTTGGTTGGATTTCCGGAAACAGCTGAATGTCGAAAACTGCATCTTGATATATATGTATATACAGGACATTTTTTTTATTTTTTGCCATTTTCAATCATGTCCTATACATCTTCCTTATTTCTGAATATATTTGAATTTTGCAGAGGAAATAGTTTCAGTACTTTTTACGTAGATTAAAATAATGGAATTAATTTTTTCTTTTAAGGATAATTTTCAATTTTTTACTTTCTAGGTCCTGATAAGATTTTATAATTTATTTGAAAAAATAAAACTCGATTGTACTTCTCCTATATTCTTCGATTGAGCTACCGGTTTTGATACTTATACACCTTCATCAGGCACCTACAGAAACATACAGATGTTTTATTAGAAATAATCATAAAAGGTTAAAATTCTGAATAATTTACACTATAACCATTTTGACTCGAGTATTTTATTATTTTAACCTTTTATAATTATTTTTAATAAAACACGTGTATGTCTCTGTAGGGGCCTGATGGAGGTGCATTACTCAATTAGATGATTTTCAAGTTATAACATAAACTTGTGTTTTTTATTGAAACACTCTGTATATGTTCTATGTTTCTTGAATATTCTTAAATAAAACCACAAAAAATTAGTTACCGAAAATTCATCTGGATGTTATTAACATTATTCAAGACCCATTGTCGCTTTCCGTATGCAAATCAGACAATTAGCTACAGAGTTATAGAAAAGTTACAAATTTTCAACATTTTGAGCACCATAAGTGACGCGTGCTAGTTGTCAACTGGCCAATGAGCAAAAAAGACATAAATTCACCTTCTTCTCTGACACTGTTTTTGCTTCATTCAAAATGAGGAATTTTTCAGGTAAACTGTCCCCAAAAATTTATAGCTGAAAAGACTGTCTGCTATGCAACGCTCTACTCTGGTTTGCTAGCTACAGGCTTACAGCATCATGCTGTGCGCTAACCTAAATTATACCTTCTTTTGGTGCAGTTTTTGGTCTACAATACTAGTGTTTCCAAATAAGTATTAATTTAGAAAAAATTTGGAAAATTTCGATATTAAAATATGAATTTTTTAATAATAGAAATCCTCATCTCAGGTGATTTCTAATCATGCCTTCAACTTTCAGTAACTAATTTTGAATCACCCTGTATATTACACATTATAGTTTTCATTGAAAAATTTCCCAGAAAAATGACGTAATTATAATCAACGATGAATTTGAAAAATAAAACTATTATTCCAATAATACAGAAAATTTATTTTCTCGATTCATTTCCACGTTGTTCTAATTCCTTTTCGTTTTTTCGTTGTCAAAGTTAAATTAAAAGTAATAAGTATTTTTGAGTTATTTTGTCTAATAGTGATAATAGGTAATTATAATAAAAAAAGTTTGTTTTTAAATATAACTGAAAAGATTCGTGAATACAGGTTATACACAGAACTTATATTCCATTTCTCGATATTAATAAACATATTTCCACTATTTTGCAACAATAGCAAACAAAACTGGCAGTCTCTAAATTGACTATATTATTGTAATAATGGTTATATTTTTCAAAGAAATCGTTGACTTTATCTTAAATAGTTCATAATCAATTGTCGAAAGATTATTCCATGGATGAGTTGATAATAGCTTTGGGGAAATTTTTGATAAAAAGTATAATGTGTTATATATCGTAGTATAAAGGTAATTTCAAGAGAATTCAAGAAATAAAAATATACAGGGTGTTCCATAAAAAGCTCAAGTTTATGTTATGGAAAGCATCGCTATTTATGACGAAACTGGTCGCTCACTGAAATAATAAAGAAATATTCTCTGGAATGTACTCTATTTTCACCCTCATATTTTGAAACATCTCGAAGTGGAATTTCTACTGGTTATCGAAAGATTTTCTTATATTCGACGAGAACCTTAGCTCTTTGAAAAAATATATTCTTCACAAGATCATCCATCCATCTCAATACAGTGCAAGTTTTGATATGGTAGATAATCGAATTTTGTCTTTGATAATTCACACTATGACAAGGGTAAGCAAATTTTTCACTTGTCGAGCCAATTTGGAGTAAAAATTTGACCACGAGAAACATAAACTTGAATTATTTTGAAATTTCCAAAGCTCTATTTTCAAAGACCATAATTTTCGATTAATATGAAATTTAGAGAAGACAACCCAGAAAATTATTTAAAAAATTAAGATAAGATATTCATTAGCGGATAGGGTAGGCGTTTTATATGGGTATGCAGTTGGTAAAAATTGATAGCACATTCTAATTTTGAGAAAAATTACATCCAAAGAAAGGTATTGGGTGATTGATGATAAGCTCTTGAAATCCTTCATCCATTCCAACAAAAAACAACGTTTCAGCTGATCTTCAGCCTTCTTCTGGATCTTTACTGGGAAAGAAGAAGTCTAAAAAGGAGCTAAACATTGTTTGTATACAGAGTCAGAATGAATAAAGGATTTCAACAGTTCATCCATCATAGTCTGGCTGATTAGTCCAATAAACTAAACCTTTTTGCATTTCAACAACGATCAGTCGAATATTGATATTGTTTTTTATTTTCATGGAATACGCGATTTTTAAATTTATCAATATTTATTTTCTAGCTTATGACTATTGAGATCTGTGAAAACATCTTACGGGGACTTGTTTTGGCAAAATCCATTGGCGTGGCCAATTTTTTTTTCAAGTTCAAGTTTTCGAAATATTGATTCACTTTGTGTTCTTTTAAAATTAATGACAGCTCATTAGGCTTATTTCACCTCCAAAACAGTATAATACATCCCATACTCATTTCCGTGAATGTAATTGTTTGAAATTGAAATAAGTATGATTTTTTTACATGGAATTCACTGATTTGATTTACCTGAACAAACATCTAGGAAATATGTAAATAATTACAATTTAAATTTTAAATGAAGTTTTCAGTCATCAACTATGTATAAATGTTAAAGCTTGGAAAAACTGGAAATCTCATCAATTTACGATAAATTCCATAATAAAATAGGTGATACAAAGTAATAACCTTAATTTCAATAATAATGACTATCATGATTTTAAAAGAACATTTTAATTTGTTTTTATTTAAATATTCATAAGAGGGCGAAAATACTTATTTTATCAGCATGCAGTCGATTGGTGATGTATGATTTGCATTTGAAAAAATACAAGTACATGACTATTTCGAAAATTTCATTTTTAACAAAAAAAAATTGTCTACACTGGAGTAGGTACAGTGGCGAGCAATTGAAAGTTGACGATTTTTTTTAGCTTTGTAAAACAGCCCACTAATGTCAGTTGAATTATGAAGAATAATATTTTATTAAATGACAAGTTGTCAATTAAGTATAAAAAATATGCCGCGTCTTAATGATTCACAAAAATCGCAAGCATAGATATATGGTTTCAAGAAAGGCAAATAAATAAATTACTATGGCCATCTCGAAGTCCATATTTGAACCCCATCGAAAAGGTGTGGGGAAAAATGGCCAAAGAAATTTATCGGTGATGTTTTCGTCCACGTACCCAAGAAGACAGAAGTAGAACAGGCTTGGGAAAATTTAGATGAAGCTACATTCGAAACCGCATTTTATCAATGAGGTCTCGACTACAGGATGCAGTTCAAAAAAATGGCTATTCGACAAAATATTGAACCTCTATCTTAAACTTCGCTATTTGTATTTTCAATAAGTTTACATCTTCACAATAGTATCTACTTTTAGGTAAAGAGATAGATCAATTATCAAAAACTGGTATCTACTTTATATTAAATCCTTGTTTTCAAGTTT
>JAUIMX010001115.1:0-10186 GCA_033557805.1 Phaenonotum sp. SLE1380
GTTGTTATAAATCAAACCATATCCTAGTTACAGGTGAAATTCGTTAGGGGCACGGTATTATCCAACTCTCCCCTACACTATTACGTATTTTTGTTTTTTAGAACCTTTTTCTTCATAAAAATATTTGTTCACTTATAATGAGGGTAAGATGATCTCTATGATCATCATGATTCCTATGATCATCTTACCCCCTTCATAGGGATCATCTTACTCATAGAGGTGTACAAGATGATCACTTTGTAAGGTTTCAAAGAAAGAGAAATATTTTGATGAAACCTTAAATAATTTCTGGTTTGAGTATGAGGAAAGTTAGATGAATAAATATATTAATAGTAATCGCCTTAATTTGGTTTACCTTGAAAAATATGCATTTTACTGCGATTCTTCCTTAAGGGGATCACCTCGTACTACTTTCCCCTACATGCACTTTCGACGCCCCATAGTTGGCATCAAAATATACAATCCTTACAATTTAAGAACCAACAATAACAATATATTGATTTTTTTTGCATACATTCTTCAAAGTAAAATTTCAACTGTGTAATAAATTACAGCTCATTTAAAAAACGACAGAAAATGATTTAATTCTGATTAAAAATCTTCTGGGTAACAATGAGAAGGTTGCAATACATATAAAATTATTTAAAAGCATTTCTCTACATTTGAAAAGCTAAAGCCTATTCACGCAAATCGCGAAATGTGCCCCATACAACAAAATAATTCCCACAAGAAGCAAAAACGTGACCCGAGCGAAACAAGATTGCGTAGCAAAAAGCGTACAGAAGTACAAGAGATAATTTACATACAGTGCGGGATTGTTAGGGCATATGTTGAACACGATTACAACAATGTCATAAAGGCAAAAGTGACAAGGTTTCCTCGGCTTATCCGCTCGGCGGAACGCATCTCGCGCTCTCTCAGTGGTGTCGCAAAGAACCCGACTTCATAAAAGTGTGCTCGATTGCTAATTATGACGTTGTGGTTTGTGCATTTGTGTCTCGGATGCGTGTATGACGGTTTTACAGCTTTGTGCCCTGCCGTATTAAGTTTCAAGCTTCTCTTTGTTACTTCAATTTAATCTCTTAATATTGCAATGCTCGGGACACGTTTCTCTGCACCTTTATTCAACACTTGCTAGTTTGTTGATCACTATAATGTGAAGTTTATTTGAAATCAACTCTAATTAACGCGAATATAAATCATTATTCACATTGTTCAGGCATGTGTGTGCTCGTTTTGACGCAAATCGTTCCCCTCGGGCCGTTTTATTTATAAACACGCCGTCACGAATTTACATACTCATATCGATTCTTATTAATCTTTTAATCTGAATTTATATAATATTTTTTTCCTTGCAATAATCACTTATAATAGTTTCAAGGACTTGGTTTTCCTTAATTTTCTCATGGACTGGTTATTTATATAATTTTACTGCGGCAACATTGTATTATTAGCAAAATCTTTTAGATCTTTATTTGCAAAATTGACACTGTATAATTTCGAATACTTTGTAAGATCTACCTTCTTTTTGTTAATATCGCAGTGATAAGAAAAAAAAAGGATTTGATCTAATCTTTGAAGATGCTGAAATATTCATTCTATTTTAAGTTTTTGTCCATGTTAAGGAAAATTCTCATCGCAATAATCTCTCTTGGATCATCATCGGATCAGAATTCAAATTGGTTCCAAAATAAGCGATTGATGATTTGAAAAAACAATAATGTCTGTACTTGTCATAATACATAATACTGCGGCAACATTATATTATTATCAAAATCTATTTGATCTTTATATGCAAAAGTGACACTGTATAATTTCTAGTTTCTTGTAGGATCTACCTCTATTTAGTGAATATCGCAGTCATATGATAAAAAAAGGATTTGATCTAAATGTCTGGAGATATTGAAATATCTATTCTATTTTGTCATATCCATCAAAATAGGTTTTTTTTGCGTTAAAAGAACTTCTCATCGCAATAATCTCTCTTAGATCATAGTCGAATTCAAATTGGTTTCAAAACAACAGATAGATGATTTAAAAAAATCAGTAATGCCTGTACTTTTGTCAATCCTTCGACTTCCATGTAAGTAAATGGTTCTTTTCAATGCTCACACACAAAAATCAATGGTCACACACATGAGTACACGTTGCAATAAATTACAACAAGGTCTCTTCTGTGGTCTCTGGTTGTGGGTTACCTGTTGAAAGGATTAAATATAGCGAGATGCAGATGACATAGCTAATAAATGGTGTAAGGTCGAGGAATTGCCAGAAAATCCCAATAAGACGACTCACATTCACGAGGAGAAGGTCTCGCAAAAGACTAGAGAATATACGACTGTGTAACGCAGTTCTTGGGCTAAAAGGTAAAGTCAAGTACTTGGGACTAACCTTGAACCAAAAGCTGACGATGGACCACACGTGGAGAAAATAACAAGCAAAGTATATAAAAAGTCTATGGGCATGCAAAAACCTTGGGCTAAAAAATGGGGCTATTACCGAAAATGAACCACTGGATAGACCTACGGACGATAATATAATGTGATCGTGGTTAATGTTATCACCCACTTATTGTTATCAATTTTTGCAGGTACCGGCCGCTTCTATACTGAGCAATGTAAATTTTTCTGGTTATTGTAATCAAACTCTGGTTAGTGTTATCATTTTTGCCAGACTTGTTCTTAAAATTCTCTGTGTGCGGAAGTCCGTTACTTATTAATACTTTGCTAGAAAAAATGAATTTATTGCCTTTTTCAGGACGACAGCATACAATAAATTTTAGTGCAGTATGATTATTTGATACAAATGTATTTCCAGTCGAGAAACAATTCTTTGTTCCTTTCAAAGTGCATCCACTGTGCGGAAGCTAGGCATAATAGACAAATGAAAAAACGATTTGGTTGTGTAATTCTAGTTTTATGTGAAGTTTGGAGAAGACGCACGCCTAAAATGTTCCCAAGTGAGTTGATTTGAGATTTCGTGAAAAAAATAGCAATTTTGGATATATTTGATGAAGCACCGTAAATGAGCCAAAGAAATGCAGCGGCACAGTTAAAAATATCCCATCCATTGTTGTTTTTTTATTGGCAGAGTATTAGTTAACTAAAACATAAATTCAAATGAATATTTTGATGAAATACAATTCATGTGCCATTATTTCTACACTGTATAATATGTACGTACAATAAACGTTTCCATTTTTTCCATTTTCGGATAATGTAATCACCCGCTTATTGTTATCAAAATCGTCGTCAAATTTCCGATGCGATAACATTAAGCGGGGTCCACTGTATTAATCATCATGTATGCATCTCTAGCGTGGTGACCCAGAGCTGACACATGAGTTTGTAAGAATATGCTAAGGAAAATACAAAGGATTGCCTGCTTAGCTATAACATGACCACAACGCCCATGGCAGCAATAGGTACTCTTTTAAATCTTCTGCCACTGCATCTGGTGTTGAAAATGAAGTCATTTAGGGCTTGATATAGGTTCAAACTCAATGACGGAGAGGGAACTTCAATGGAGGATCACCCAGTGGTGCTGGATGATCTCCACCGCAATCGAGTACTGGACATAGTTACGGATAAGATTAAACCCACTTCAACAAACCGATAACGGTAATAAAAACAACACAAGAGGACTGGGATAAAGGAAAGGGAAGATTTCTCGAGAGAATTGTATCATATACCTATATCATATCTATCTTACCTTATCTATGATCATATACATATGGATCGACAACTGAGAACAGAAATGGTTTCGAGATATACGGAGCGAGAAGACAGGTCTATAACATGTCAGGGAACCTGGGAAGCTTCACAACCTAACTGAAATTTACGTAATATTAGAGAAAGTCTGAGTAGTAACAGACAGCGATGCTGCACTGTCAGTTCTAACTGCATGCAAAATTACTTCCGGCATAGTGTCAATAAACTTATTTGCATGCCGAAACACGGAGATTTCAAAGGAAACCAAAAATGAGATGGTCTAGCAATAAAAGCTAGGAAAATAGGAATTCCCATAAGACCTATACCTCCCTGCAAGAAAGATTATAAAACCGCTAGGTAAGAAATAAATGACCAGTTAAAATATCAGCACCATTAATTGGAGACACCGGTATTAATGAAATCTAAAACATTCCTGGACTGGCCCAATGAAAAAAGGACGATCGACATCCTCACACAACAGGGTCTATTCTTGACGTTTGTCAACTGATTGCCGATCTCTTCAAAGTTATTTTGGAGTTGATAAGTGTCAAATAATCATTTGTTTTTGAGTTCAAATAATAGTATCCAATCTCGAGATTGTCAATCGCCATTTGGCGACTCGGAATTGGCATTTATCAACAAGAAAAATAACTTTTACTTGATGGACAATTAGTGGACAAACGTTGAGAATAGGGGTCAAAGTGGGAAAAACAAAAGGCTTCCAACTGTCCCCAAAATAAACATTTTCACAATATGGGAATTAAATCAGTCTCAATATTAAGGGGAGGTGGGGAAGTTGAGGAAACTCCTCTCCATCTAATCTGTCACTGTTAAGCTTTTGTGGTGGCACAAAAAGATCTTCGGGACGGAGCTAAAGTATATTCCTCGTAAGAAGCTGCTATGTTTCATTGTCGAAGCAGAGCTAAAATACTAAAATGCAAAAAGGTCAAAATGGTTGCAGAGCGGAATATTCCGTAAGAGGACCAACCGTTCAGTATAATAACAATAATACAGGGTTCTTTTGTTGTGTGCGTGGTACTGCACCTATGTTCTGTGCGTGTCATGAAAAGTGAACCTCTCTAACCACGGTACGATTCATTCTAAGCGACTATTTTGTTTCTAGGTGTTAGGGTCCCCGCAGAGAACCCGTCTGTCAGATATCCGAAACGGACCCTTTACTACGCTGTGCAGGGACCCTAACACCTAAATACAAACTAGTCGCTTAGAATAGACCGTACCGTGGTTAGAGAAGGTCATTTGCCGTGACATGCATTGTACAACACACGAGACTTACGATTTTTCATCGCTCGAAAAAAACATCATCGAGACCGGAATCTAACTCTCGACCCCTTAGGTTTTAAAACCAATACCGGCCTACTGCTGTTAGTTAAAATGTCGTTTTGTTTGTAGGAATTTTGTATTTTTCGGGTATGAATACCATTTCAATTGAACTTAAGAAGTGAATGAATGATCATGCAGATGCACTGATTTTTTAAAATTACGCATACCCGTTGTTTTGAAATCGATTTGACTTTGGATCTGATGATGCTTTGAGAATTTAACCGGTAATCCCATGTAAAAACAAATCATTCAAGAACCACTACAATACACATCATACGTAAATCTGCGTGAGAAATGTAAGGAGACTATAGTAAGGGAGCATCCATAAATTACGTAAAGGTATTTTCATGATTTTTTGAACCCCCCCTCCCCCCATGTAAGATTCAGTAAGATTTTCAATGACCCGCTCCCTCCCCCTCCACCGAATCTTACGTAAGATTGCAAGAAAAATTGTAATTTGCCGATTTTTGGCCCACAATTGCATTGGACATTTTCAAGGCACAAGTAAGCAAGCAAGCTTACACTTGTACAAATTAAATTCATTGAAATTTTGAAATCAAAGATTCTACGTCTTTAAATTTCAGTGAAATTGTAGTATTGGATTAAATCTGACATGTAATCAAATATTTAAAAAAGTCTTATGGTCTTTTTATTAACTAGAAGTTCTTAATGGAGGCTATGAATTTCGATTTCTATATTTTCTTCAAAACTTTTCATTCAACTTTTCTTGGGCGTTACCCTCTTTTAAATTATACGCTTTGAACAAATGCAATTGTAAGAAATACTTCTTCGGGAACTCATCTTCTTTTGTCGATTAGAAAGTTAAAACTGAATTATTAAAATAATTTAACATTATTTTCTAAAGTCCATCAACAAAGGCATATCTAAAAACCAAATGGGAATTTTTGAATGCAAACTTTTATTGATAGAAAAAGTAGCTATGAATTTTTATGAACTAGTGTATTTCCTTGGCGTATGTTTTGATTATATTTTTCACGAAAGAACTTTTTTATATCAACATTACAATATTATTCCTTTGATTGAGTAATTTGCTTTTACAATGCCTGTATTACATTCGGAATTAAGTAAAGATTAGCACAACATGAAGTTACCAGAAATTCTAATGGGAATAGTAAGTTCAGGTTATTTGAGAATATTATCAGCAAAAATTTTTGCGGATTTTACTAAAACAACGCTACAATAATTAATTAAAATGTTGCTTATTTCCGTATATCGACGGTTATATGTCGAAATTTGCCCCTGAAGCTATGCAATTACCCCGGTTTACGATCAGGTTTGGTTGTGTGTATAAGTGCATAATAAGTTGCATAACTTTAAAAGCAAATTCCCACATAGTTTTATGCAATAAAAGCAGCATTCCAATTAATTATTGTAGCATTGTTTTTGTAAAACCCGCAAAAATAATAATAATAAAATTTTTCGACGCAGTTTCTAAGCATTTCTTGAAAAATTGGATCAAAATGCGTGTTGGGGTAATCTTTACCGTCAAGCCTTGATTTTATTTGAAATATTCGAAAACAGGATACCTGTTCGAAAATTACGTAAGGTTTATCGCACCCTCCTCTCCCATAATAAGAAATCGTAAGATTTTTGAATACCCCCGATACCTAATAAAATCCTTACGTAATTTATGGATGCTCCCATTGCACTGGAATGAACGGTTTGACAATAGAAATAAGCCAGGGCGCGCAGCGCCCGAGTAAGCTTTGGCGAGCGAAGCAAGCCAAAGCATAACCGCACTGGATTGTAGACGACTTGATTCTAGATTTATTTATTTATGGACCGATCTTTGAGTAATTTGTTTTTACAATGCCTGTATTTTGCATTGTGAACTCTAAGAATTTGATTTTATTTGAAAAGAGGTATGTTACGTAAGATTTCTATTGTCAAAGCGTTTAAATTATTCTCAATTTAGTTCGTTTTTTAGTGTCTGGTCCAAATTTTATTGGTTGTTTCATTTGAGTTGTCATTAGAATTATCACCGCAGCTAATATTAAGGCAACAAATTTCAAATTCAAAGAACAAACCATAATTCTGAATCACTATATGGTGGACGTTTGTGAAAATATAAAAGGTAGGGAAATTATAACAGCACCAGTAAACGAGTCCTAATTGATATTTTAAATTAAAAAGTCAAGTATTACAAAACTAAAAGCACCGGCTTTGATTGAATTTACGAAAAAAAAAAAATCAATCTTATCTGAAGCAGCATCTAGTTTCGCTTTATGGGAGTAGTGCGTATCAATTTTACAAATTACTAATTTATTTATAACAACCTTGTTCTAATTAGTTCCTATTCTCAGTCACTTGGAAAGAGAATGTTTTGTTTTAATACTCTAGAACTGTAAATCAATCCGTTCATGTTAGTAAATTGTAAATAGGGCTTAAAGTATTTTTATGCCACAGAGAAAAATCATTATTATTGATAAAGCAATAATAAGTTTACTTTCTAAAACGAAAGATATATTTTATAATCATAAACACATACGAACTGATTAATTTATAACTGTAATCATTAGTGCGAGAGTGGCCTAGTTGGTAGAGCGCTTGGACTGCCGTCATGTCACCTAAGTACAGCTGGTTCAAACCCCAAGCAGGGTGTTCCTTTATTTATAATAAATTTGCGCCTTGTTAGGATAAGAACTGTGGGTTAGTATAGATTCAGAAAAAGCGTCCAATAGACCTGATGGGCGAAAACAGTGGCGCTATACTGATCTATTAAAAAAAACTGTGATCAATACAGTAAAGTGAATGATTTTTGACGCAATTAATAGCAAAATTAAAAAACAATTGATTAATTTTCTGAGCGAAATTTCTATTCATATGTGCTTTGCAAACGACATTTATTTTTTGATTGTATTGGAACTTGACTAAAATTGTTTTTTAAAAGCAAAAGGTTATGTGCTTGTCCTTTTATCCGCAGAAAATCAACCCCTGAATCAGATAACGCGACAAAAATCCAAAACACAAATCAACTTGAATGATGATGACACGGGCATGCCTCATAACATCAAGATGCCCGTGGTCGAATTAAAAATGACAGGCGTTGGACGGATACACAATGGTCGCTGTGCATTTTGTGAGGAACGCGTCTCCACTTGACGAAAGGATAACAAACATTGACAATTAGTCCTCGGACCAATCAGCGACGGATTAATCAAAACAGACCGGTTACCGCTGGCTTAATACTCCAATTTGGCCACATGTCAGTGTCATTGTTCCCGTTTAGAGGCTGGAATTAGACAGTTTAATGCCGGGGTCCGAGAGATACTCGACTAATGGGTTGCCGGACAACTCCCTGCGTAGAGAGTAGTGCCTCCTCTACCCTCTTGGTTCACGAAAACTTTGAAATAAGACGCAATTATTCGCTAGAGTACGTTTATGCATTTCCTCTACGCAGATTAAGCCCTTTTTAGGACCATCCTCGTGCTCTTGTTAAGATGGGATGTAATGCCAATAAAATCATGGGTGTTCCTCTAACAGATTCAGAATTGGACATACGGAAACTGTACTTACACTAGTCAAGGAATTGAATTACCCGAATCAAATGTATTAATTTTTAATACATCTGTGGTACTACATTAAACAACAGGTGCTTTTTCTTTGTTATAAGAGGACCTTCTAGTCAATTCTATTAGCATTAAATCTGAATTTTTGCATTTATTTCTTTATTGAATTGAAATAAATATATTCATCAAATTTAGTTGTCAGATTAGTGAGTGATTGGAAATGTAATTTTCCGATCAAGTAAGCACCCACCTACTTTTTCTACGACAACGTGTGAATTTGCATTTCCTCCACGAGAAATATTACGGTAATGCCTCGTTTATAAGGGTAGAAACATGCACGAAAATCACCCCACGTTACACAATTTGCTGTGGTTACTTGATTTTGGGAGTCGCGTGAAAAAGCGGCGTAGTAAGCCTTGGTTATACTTTTTTGTTCCGGGGCACGATATATTCACATTCAGATTAATCTGTAAAGCAACTGTCAACTACCGAACAGTTTGCATTGGCTTGAACATGGGCATAGAACTCCACATATTAGAATAAATAATCCGCATAAGAAATATAAAATGCGTACTTACATGATATTATTCCAGAAAAATGGGACGCAATCAAACCAGAAGGTGAACTTACAAGATACTATTCACTGCTTAAATCATCAGTTATTGGCATCAAGTTCATGGCAGTGATAAGTTTTCCAGTAATTTTCTATTGCTCACAAGAATAGGGGTGTAGATTACGGGGATTTTTTTGCATATAAGTAATTGGAAACGATTACGCTATCGTAGGTCGTAGCTAGTAGCGTTGTAGCGTAGACAGACGTAATGAACTACCGTCAGGTCTTTGTATAGTAGCGTTGAGTGAGAAGGATAGTAGCCCTTCATAGATTTAAAAACTGCGTCTTTGGAAAAATGCAATTGGTTGTCATAACGTGTGCATATACATATCTTCACATGGAAAGGTTGTTTTGTTATTGCACATGTAATTATTGTGATATGCTCACTAAACCTCTACAAATTATGGTAAAATCCCATTACTTTTGTAATTCTACAAAAATTCCTAATAATTCCGTAATAATTCAGTTATCGACAAAGATTTACGTATTGCTGTATGTCAGTAAAGACCCATGGAGCAGTTGCGTACTTGATGCTTTAAAACAGTGCGGCACACTTTTTAGGCGGCACACCAACGATAAAATAAATAGTATCTATGGTATGGGCTACTCTTAAATTTGGCGCCACACTTTCAGAACTTCGCGGCACCCAAAAGTGCCGCGGCACAGTGGTTGAGAATCACTGCTTTAAAATGTCCATATCATGAATACTCATATTATAATTATTAATAATTGAGTAAATTTAAGTACAAATGTTTAATGTTGTATAGGGGGTGGAACAAATAAAGCGACCACTATCTATATTTTTGAAACCAAGCAAAATATTCAAAATCCAATCTATGCGGCTCCCAGGGTTCCTAGGGGGACATACAACTAAAATATTTTCAAAATGGATGTACTTCCGGTTTGACCGGAAGGGACATCATCTCTCTTATTTGAATAGGGAAAGTCATATAAACGGCACATATTTGGATTCCTCTTGAAATTATCTGTAC
>JAUIMX010001116.1:0-10184 GCA_033557805.1 Phaenonotum sp. SLE1380
GTTTCCATAACATTCTCCTAACGTTAAAATCATGTCCGTATATTCAGAAAAAGAATAATTTGCCATTTTGAACGTTACATATGACCAAAATACAACAATGACAATGATGCTTAACTCGGAAACTTTTTGACAGTTAATCGAGATCTTACAAAAGCAACTTCCCCGTCGTGGCAACTCATATAAATTGCATTAATTCGATTTTTAGGTGATTAAGAGCTTATGATTTACCGATAAATTTTCCCGCTAGCTGTCCGACCGACAAACTGTGTCCGACGGACAATCGAAGCAAGTGTATTACCAACCAATTTTTGCTTCAGAACTGCTGGCCGTGACCATCGACCTAATATCGAACACTTTTTTATCAACTTAACGTTTTACACCCGTAACAGTTGGCAATAAACTGTCTAAAATTTCATCTTTATTACCAGTTTCGCGTCTGTTGTGTTTGCTCAACAACTAAACGAAACGGAATAACTACACGGAAAAAATGTAGAAGCGAAAAACCAAGCTCGTATGCACACAGTAAATATTTGCAACGAAATGTCGAAGTGACAGGCCGTAGGTGACCGCTATCTTACAGATAACGCGTCGCCGGAACTTGAAGTACCGGCCAGGTCCAAGCTAGATGTGACCGGCGGACAAAGCTATGGCCAGAGATCATAATACAGCAAATGACGTTTGTCCGACGGCTGGCCCAAGGCTAAAAGATGTCGGCAGGTCGTAAGTCCGGACCTCAGTGTTATTTTTGATTCGATTTTTCTCGGAAACTATGCGTTTTATCAAATTTTGAAAACAGGACCTTTTTTCCGTAAAAAATCATAAAATTTAATTTAATGAATTAAAAAGTTCAAAAATTCAATCGGCGAAAAAGTTTGAACTAAATTTGTGTTGGATGGTCACTGTTTAGCTGTCAAAATCTAAAAATTCTTCAAAACTTGTAAGCTTTATTTCTTAAGCTTAGAAAACTGAGCCTCTTTACAAAATTTCATCAATTTATCTCTAATAGTTTTCGAGAAACATGAAATTCGATGAGTTCATACTATGGAACAAAGAGCCTTGGAGTAAAATACTTCCATCATTTGGATCAATCGAAAGTTGTGCTACCTTTCTCATTTGAATAGGAAATGAGAAGTGTGATGAACTATGGTAAGGAGTCAAGCTTTCAAGAATGTATATTTATATGTCAAATTGTTCCTGAGAAAACTCAAATATTTTTGAGTTACTCTTATCCTGTCAAATGTAATACTTTGAAAATTTTGAATGTTGCAAAAACAAATAACATATTGATGAATACTGATGTGTCATAAGACAAAAATCTCCTCTATGGAATTGGACCGTAATTTAAGAACAATAATATGCAGAAGTAATCCAGTAAATTTTCAAACAAATGGAAAGAATTTATTTTTTCAATAGCATTTTTCATATGCATTCGTCATTCTTTTTAGGCATTACGACGCTATGTCTATTTTGGAAATAATCGTTTATCCGCAAGCTTTAGGCGTGATTTGTTGATGTATAGCAATAATGACAATTTTGATAGATAAATGGATAATAACATCAAAAATTGTCATCAATAATATACATTAACAAATTACGCCTGAAAAAAAAAACTGTATGAATTTGAAGCTTGCGGATAATTAACTATTTGAAAATCAAGCATAGCGTTGTATTACCTAAGAAGAATGAAAAATTGATTCAACGATATAAATATTAAAAAAAATTGTCTGTATCTACTCCAAAAGCTAGTGCAATATAGAACATATTTGGCGGTAAATATTTTTCTATATTTTCAACATTAACTAGGATCTCATTGAAAATTGGATAATTATGATTTTCACCGTACTACCAAGTAGGTATTTTATGCTAGCAAGAGTTCAAGTGAATAGTTTTGGAAGAAAATTTGAAACAAATACATATAGGAAAAACTAGTGCTTCTTCGGGAATTCTTCAATATTCAGAGAAAGTTTTGATTAGCTCACAAATCATCATAAATTAGGAACTAATAAATAACCGGATGATTGATTCAGGCAAAAACATCGATCGATTCAAAACAAGTCGGTTCGCGACGGGTGATGACTATTTTCCAATTCCATTTTTATATTTGCAGAAAAAAATATGGACAAAAACAATTTTTTTTGTTTGATGTTAGGCTTTGACCATGCCATGCACACTCCGTTTCGAATGAACGGGTCACTGGCATGTAGTTACGACTTCCCACGCAATATTGCAAATTTTCACGCTATAACTGCGAAACCTGAACCGAAAAACAAAATTTAAACAAGGAAACTTCAATTGGAACGTCAGTTTCGATTTCCAAGCTTTTGTTGGCAGTTCTGTTCAAGCCAATGAATCAGAGCAAAAGTAAGAACAATGTGAATCAGTTTTACTAGTATTCTATGGAGACAAAGGGGGTCATATCCATTTGATGAGACATCCTATATTTTTTGTTAATATCGATTCGAAGTGATTTGCGCTATCAACGCAATCCTATAGTTGCAACATTGATGCTTGCACTTCAATGTATTTGTACACTATCTGTATGTGGTGCTGTTTTCCATGTTTGTGCAGTTTTCCAACTTGAGGGGTCTTTCGCAGAATATTTGGCGGGAACTGTTAGGAAATTTAGAGTGAGGTGAAGTTATGTAAGTAGACAGGGCGATAGCTCTGTGGTTGAGTACCTAGCTACCGTACTGTGAGTCGCTGGTTCAAATCTCACGTATAGATAATTGTTTTCTAATAAAAAAATATTTATCCATGTATACGTTTTTAGAATACCATTATTTTACCGTTACAATAATTTTTATTGATATAATGCGTATCGCTGATTCCCAGAAACGATTATTAGTATTTCTTTTTCTAGTTTCGAACATTCATGCTTTCTTCGGGCAAAATTTTGTTATGTTCCTGACATTTTAGATAATTTATAAAAGTATTCAAACTGTTAAGAACATATTAAAATTTTGCATAAAAAAGACATGAATGTCGTAATTACCCAAAAGGAATGATAATAGAAAATGTATTCAACGCTATAAATACAAAAAACAGTTACTATTAATTTGGGAAAATTGTCATCAAAGTTACACGTACCTATAAAATCAATCAAACAATACGTTTTAATACAAAAAAATCTTACAAACACAAACAATAGTATATTATTTCATAAGAAACACAAGTGGCACTTTTTGTGGCGAATATGTAAGTTGAAATACATACGAGCCACAAAAAGTCACTTTGGCTCCACATGAAATATGCTATTTCTTTTTCAAACGTGCAGTTTTAAATTGATTATAACGACGAAAAGAACCTAAATGATCGATATCGCTAAACGCCGCTAGAGGGAGTTACATAATTTGACAATCTATTTGACAGATTGTAAATTTAACTCCAAAAAGTGCTCTTGTTTAAACCAAAATGGAATGCACGCCCTCCGGAATCCGCGAAATTGCTGGCACACTGGTGGATCGGGATAACCAGGTATAACCTAAAATATTGGATGAAAATATTCTAACCAGGCGCATACCGCGAGTTTCTAATTTGCGAATTTACATATTTTGCCTGCCTGCTCTCTCTTACCCATGTTGCTGTATATTTCCCTCTCATTCACAGGGTAGTGTAGGTACGAATGTGTGTGAAAATAACAAACCTATGTAATATTTCTGCAAAGTTTAAGGAAAAAGTACGATTGTTGCTCGATAAAAAAACTCGACTCTTGATGTGTCCACTTCACCTGAAGTTGGCGTTATTTGCAGATTTAATTGATTTCTTTTATTTCCGGTCGAAGTGAGGTAGTCAATTAATAATCTAGTAGCATGATTTTTCATTCCGCAGAGTGAATATGACCTACTGAATTTTGTGATGGTCACAAAAAAAAATTGCCATAAATTTGATAATAGAAATTTTTAAGTAAATTCAATACACCTGAAGTAATTTCCTTAGGAAGTTATTAAGTGATGCATAATTTTAATGGATAATTGATACCAAGCTGGTTCGTTTAGAACAGACCAACGTAATAATAAGCTAAATTAAGGCAAAACCAAATACTGAAAAGCATAGTTAAATATGCCAGTTCTGCTGGCTGTGTAACCCCTCTCGAATTGCATTAGCGAATTAAAACAAACCAAATGAGAATAAATGGCCTGCGTAAAGTCTGCTCTTACACAACGTACGAATTATGATGTTAAATGAAGTCTCCAGACGATCCAGATGAAAAAAAACTTGAACTTTTTAACAAGTCTGATGCTTATTATGCCATTCGTTTTCATGAATTTTTTCTCTGTCCCAGACTTGTTATCTTCGTGATTAGGTTACATTTTTAACCTTTCCTCAAATTGGACTTTCGCATAAAAATTTACGCAAACAACTCACATATTTTGACTTTTATTTGATTGAGGTGGTTAAAAGGTCCCTAAAAAGTATCCTCTGAGACAAAAATTTGTGAGGTACCTTAGTGCAGTGTTTTCAACAATACGCATTAAGGTTCTAGCTGCGAATGTAGAAAGTTAGTGCACCTTTCAACTCAATATTTTAGCAACTTTATTCCTTGTCTATATTCTAATATACTACTATATTATTCATATTCTTTTTATTTTTCCAGATATTCAGTTGTCTCAAGTTGAAAAAAAAAACATCCCCGTGTGAGAAATCATAGATCCAAATGCAGCGCCACCTATTGGAATTTGAATTGGAATGCAGTTGCGGTGTGTGACATAGCCGAACAATATTTACATGAAATAATTCATTAAAAATATGTCTTTGAATCCCAAGAATAACACATTATTTTAATAAATCATCACTAAGGCAAGAAATCATCCAAGCTTTTCAATGAAAGTTGTTTCATTTGATTAGTAGAATCATAATTTGCAATAAAAAATAAGGAGATCCATTTGAAATATCAAAGTTACCCCATTTCATCTCTTAAGGGTGGAGGGTGGTAATTGGAGTGTACCTCAATAAACTTTCCCCTTGTAATTATTGACATATCATTTGAAAGTTTTTCCATATTTTACTTATTTTGCAAGATATTCGAGTCAAAACTACCACTCTTTATAAAGAGAAAACAACAGATCTATTCCTCTCACTCCAAAACTGAGGTGGCGATCTTTGAATATCTCTTTTGAAAATAGTTACTTTTTAATATTTATGAAATTATCGATGAAAAAACAATTCAATTATTACTAGAACTCTTTATTAGAAACACTAAATATAGTCATCATGCAAATCTAACACTTGAAAACTATGTTATCCATGTGAAATGCAATTCGAGTTCCTAAGATGAAATTCCATACCTGATGATGTTTTGCTATTTCTAAAGAATATGCGAAATTTGAAACAGATTGTTGGTAAAATAAGAGCACTTTACTTGAAAAATTGAAATTTTGCTTCAGTTTAAGTACTGCTTCTGGGTATTTGAATCTCCCCAAATGATGACACGAGCTTTCTTCTTGCTTGGAAGTTCTGCATACCCAGACAGACGTCATGGTGAATATGATTAAAATGGATTCAGAGGCCGCCAAAACATTATCTCCTCATGTATACAAACGGGAAAGAAACAAATCAATAAAAATAATGTAGAAAACAATGTAGTTCACAAAATTAATTGAAATTCAACATTTTTAATGTGAAGGTTTTGAGGCGTTAGTTGGTGGATGATATATTCTACTGAAAGTTGTCTCCTTTCAATAGCCAACTGACCTTGAAACAAAATGGAAACAAAGTTATTCAAGGTGGCTCGTTCTTGAAAAGATACAGCGTATTTCTTCCTTCAAATTGTGACGAAGTGAAATGAAATAGATTAAATAGACAAAAGTCGGACACTAACATAGGAAGAGGCGTCGGATGAATATTGCATCTAGGTTAGAAAAAGGACGTGGACAGCCAGAATTCATGAGTTCGGAAAAGCTCTTTGCCTCCGCCAGAGTGTTATATTCATGAGACCTTGGCACATTCGATAAATAAGAGGCATTTTCGCGAATTATTTTCTCTCCTCGATTCTGTTGCTTGCCGCCTTTAAAATAACAAATTGGCTCTTCTTGTGTGGAAAACACGAACGAAATTTTCGTCCCGAACATGCGAAATTACCGCTGATATGAATATTTATAGGCGGTGACTGGGAAATTTTTACCGCAATTTTTCGCGAATTACTTTTTTTACGGGCGAGATCTGCGGACAGATAAACCTCCCTGGGGTGGATAATAGTTGTTTTAATTTAATTCGAAAAGTTGGGAGACCTGCAAAAATATATATGCGGCCAGTAATTATATACGAAAAAAAGTATGACTCAATTTTGCATGCCACGCGAATAAACATTTCCTTTATTATGTTGGTAATACTCCTGTTTTCATTAGAAAAGTTTTTACGTTGTTTTACGATATGTCTGCAACTCTGCTGCAAGGTTTTTTTTCACTTTTAATGTAAGGACCGAGTGAAGGCAAGGACTTCAACTAATTTTTAGGGAAGTATCATCTTCTGTTATGTCAGAGAAACGCCCTGCGCTATTGCAACTTTCAGACCCAAAAATATGAGTTAAACATACTTTATGTTTATATTTTGTGATTTTGATTTTTCAGTCAATAAAATGCTTCATTTGTTTGTTTAAAATTCTTGGTTTGCTTCTTCTGACAAATTCCATAAATATAAATAAAACAAACCTAAATACGCAATGATGCAATAGGAATAAATAAATTATATTTACAAACCACATTTTGATTATAAAAAAATATAATGACAACGTTATAATTTCAAATTTTTGAAACTTTGAAAAAGCAAGTCATTTTCCAAGGCTTCTTTTCAATAAATTAATAGATAAATGTTTCTTCTCGTTCACAAATATCTCTGTTAACCTAGTTGACCAGTGAAAAAATTCATTCCTCTTTGTTTGAAATACAAATTTTTTATAACATAATAGGTTTCTGAAAATAAAAGTTCACTCAAATTCCTAGTATCACTTATATGTTGAGTGATTATTTTTTTAAATCTTTGTGGCTAATGTAGAATTTATTTTTATAACTGCAATTTAATTTTATACACAACATATCAGTTTGTATTTTATTTTCTAATTAGGAATATAATTTAAAAATTGTTGAAACAATATAACTTGCAATTACTACATTCGTGTCTTTCGATAATTTATAAAAAGTTACCGTTCATAAATAGTTTGTGTCAACATGTGGCAGACAAAATGATTATTTGTATGATTATTGAAAAAAAAATTCATATTTAAATTGAATATGTGTTTTCTATATCGATAGCCTACTTGCACACACACCGATATTAGTCGATATTTTATCGGTGGAAATCCATGTGCAAGAGTGTATTTAGTCACGTACGTCACTACTTCCAATACTGCATTGGCCGGTAGTCGACCGGCATTTTATCGGCGCCGTTCAGCGGTCGGCGTGTGTGCCAGGTCCCATTCCCACATGTGGTTCACTATTGGAATTTGAACGACCGATGAAAAGTCGGCCATCCAACATCGGTGTGTGTGCAAGTAGGCATAGGTATCTCGTTTTTATCAATTATGGAATAAATATTTGAAGGACAACAAGTGGCGCTATATAAGAATATATAAAAAAAGAAATAAACATTTTATACTTTTGTTGATTATAATTGGCCTGCTGTATTTGAATATAATATATAATACTGCCCACTTGTTCCAGGTAGCTTCTATAGTTTTCTAATTATTTTATATGTAATGAGCATGGGTTTGATTTGGGGAAATTTTAAACATTTGGTCAGTACGATTCTAATGTTTTTTTTTTCTCGGGATCTCAGCCTATTTAGCCTACAACAACAAAACCATGGTGCATTAACCTTCTTATTGCAATATTTCTAACTAAAAAGTGCCAATGTTTCCCGTGGTATTCGAACCCACGACCTTCAGATAACAAACACAACGCCTTATGCATGTAGCCACAAAGGCTCCTGATGCTAATGCTCATCACGAGTCAAGTAAACTTCTGCGTCAATATCTTAGGAATGGTAATAAATACCAAAATTTCGTGAAGTATTCATCATCGTATTATAACATGCGTACCTTGGGAAGATACCCATATATTCTTATTTTGAACTGTCCACTGATGAATTGGAGAAACTGAATGTGTTCCCAAAGTTAGGAAACTATCAGATAACGCAAAGAATTGAAAATGTACCCTTCCTTCATTAATATTCCCCAAGTCTATCAAATGCTCGCTTTATTAAATCGACTAGTTTAGAACTTAAACTGATAATATCCTAAGTAAACTTCTTGTTAGGATGACAAGGATAGTCGAAGGAAAACATACGATGTGGTATTTACATACAGAGTCAATTACTTGGGGCTATCATCCATCATGCCAAGATGGGTATCGACGGAACATCTTGTCTCTGATGTCTGAATTTCCAGCAACACCACAAAAAAAACACAAATGCAATTTAATATGGTCTGCATATTTTATAAACCTCCCCCTGTGCTGTAATACCCTTCGGGGGTTTGTTTTTTAATATTATATCAAAACATGAGGTTTTCGAAAAGTGTCGGGCAACGAAGTTTGCCTGAAATTCTTGACTGGTAAAAAGACGAAAACTGCACCTAACTTTTATAACTTTTGTTATTATAGGCAGGCAGAGTTTTCGCTGGACTTTTCACCTTGACCCTTGCAATTGAATTATATACAGTGAGACTGTAAAGTAGCGTATAAATTATTTATTTCGGAAATTAAAAGTTCAGTCACGAAATCCTGGAACAGGTCGATTTTTGTTTTAAGGGACGCATATTTTTATGTAAGATATTGTTTCCGAAAAGTACGAAATGCGGCTGTTTGATTCTGCAGGTATCTGTTTTTCAAAAAAACTTATTTTTTATGAAAAATACATGGTAATAGAATAGATTACAGCAGGGTAGCCTAGAAAAAATTAATTTTAATTGACGATTTTTGGCGGAAAACGCCAGAAAATTCAGAGTGAGCAAATTTGACACAATAATGACATAAGGTATATCTTTGACCAAGAAACTTTCCCTACTAACTAAAACCTATCTTACAGGAGTAGCAACTCTCCAAAATTTTCAAATAGAACAGAGAGTCTACTCCAGACATCGCATGAAAGTTCTTTCAAACCTTTATCTTTCTACGTTAGAATTCCTGGAATCAGTCAAATAGTTTAAAAGATACAGATAGTTGAATTCTACATGGAACTTTCATTTTAGACGGTATTGTTAGACAGTAACTCTCAAAATATCATTTAGACCACGAAACAAGAAAATAGGCCAATTTTTGTTTCAAGTAGAGATACCTTGTGATGATTATATTCGCCAAGTCATCGAATGAAACGATGGGTCGTGTGATATATCGTATGATCGTCGATTACACGACTCCTTTTTGAGTTTGAAAATTTCAACCCTCTGCTAATGGATTGGTTTTCAAAGTAACTATCATCAAATCAAGGTATCTCTTTTTGAAACAAAAATAGACATAATATCAACTTCAATGATTCTGTTGTCATGATGAGAGTTATTGACAAATAATGGCGTCTAAAATGAAAATCCCATGTAAAATTATACACTCTGTGTCTTTCAAACAAATTAGCAGATTCTAACGTAAAAATATAGAGATTTGAAAGGGTCCCATTCGTAAATCTCAAGGGATTGCTACCTCTGCAAAAGGGGTTGAAGTTAGTATCGATATTGCTCGTAAAAGTATGCGCCCCTAAGAATAAAAAATCGACCTGTTTCAGGTTTGCGGCAATAAAACTGTCATTTTCAACGGCCTCACTCTATAGGCACACGAAGTTACATTTCGAATGCAACTTGAAGCATGAGTTCTTAAATTGAAAAGTATCGAAAGTTTTAGATATAAAAAATTACATTATGTACATTAACTAAAAACGGTGAAATCTAGTCACATGTTTCTAAAATATGAAAAAGTTCTTTTCATTATTGGCATTGAAGAAAAATCGCAGTTAACCCCTAATCACACGCGCGCTAGATAAGTACGTATCCACACGCGCTACGGTCTAATCGACCGCAGCTCATTTTTGACACAATTTTTTATTTATTTTCTTTTCTATGAATAAATCCTTCTTTCTACCCACACTGAAAAATATTTTTGGTAATTTTACCACTATTAATAGTGTGCAAATTTTTTGCCAACTATCAATAGTGGGAATTTTACTATGCCATGTGAAGTTGAAATTTACATTAGCATAGGTAA
>JAUIMX010001117.1:0-10184 GCA_033557805.1 Phaenonotum sp. SLE1380
AAGATGAAGAAAAATTGTTCAACTATTTTCGCATGTCTATCTCCACTTTCGATGAGGTGCTCCACAAGATACCACCAGAGCTTCGTAGACAGGATACCAACATGAGGAACTGCACTAAACCCTCATAAATGCTGGCACTGACTGCACGTGCCCGCCCGGACCGTGTGTTCCCGCCTATTTGACACAATGCCCCGCCACCTGTCGAACGGGTGAACGCCCGGCCGGGTCTTGGATGATCAGTTGAGAATACATCCGGGCGTTTTTGCTATCGGACAGGCAAAAGCCCGTCCGGTTCCGTGTGTTCTTCACTAACTTTCACAATGTACTTGTGGATCATCCGGAGCCCGGACAAAACTCGGACGGGCGTTTACCCGGACCGTGTGTCCCCGGCGTAAGAGTTTTGATGTTTAGGTATGATATTCGATTTTGGATGTTCGTCGTTTTCGCCCTAGTCCGTCGATATGATTACTAAAGAGTTGAATTCTTAGGATAATAAGTTGCCATCGCATTGATCACCTAAAAGATTGTGAATTATTTGTAATTAAATAAAATATAATTATGACATAAATGAACAGTTCAGAATCTTTACCAAGTAGTATGATTCTCAATTTTGAATGTTCGTCGTTTTCGCCCTACACCGTCGCATTGACCGTCGATACTGAAGAGTTGAATTTTTAGGATAATAAGTTGTCAACGCATTTTAAAAATATTGACAGCAATATATCATTGGAAAGAGAATTTCATAGGAATTTCAAAAACATAAAAATATACAGGATGTTCCATTTAAAAAAATACAACTTTGGGTCATATCTTCAAACCCTGAATATTTGATAAAAATCTGTCTACTCAGCTCAATTCTGCGTAGAAATTGGAGTAGTAAATGTTTTTACAGAATTAAAAAATATCCATGAATAAAGAAATTATCGGCAATTGTCGAAAATGAAAAAAATGAAAAACGCCCTGTAACTTCCAAGTTAATCAAGATAGCGGGATGCGGTTTTCAGCATTCAATTGTTCTCAAAAATCGGCCACATGACTTCTGAGCTAGTTTTTCTCTAACTAGGCGGGAAATAGGAGAAACCCACCAGAACCGACGAATTTGGACCTCCCTGTACAAGGAATTATTTTTCACACATAATAATCACAATTCTACGTTCTCAAGATGTCAAAAAATACCATCAAATAGCCTCTAGAGTTAAATGTCGTATTTTCGCGGTTAATTATGTACCACATTTATAAATAATTTTCTTCCTTATTTTAAAAATGAATGAAAATGAAAATATGTCTAACAATATAAAAAAGCTGTGTAGTCTTAAAACAAGAAA
Organism: Phaenonotum sp. SLE1380; assembly: GCA_033557805.1. Classification (NCBI taxonomy): domain Eukaryota; kingdom Metazoa; phylum Arthropoda; class Insecta; order Coleoptera; family Hydrophilidae; genus Phaenonotum; species Phaenonotum sp. SLE1380. The sequence goes on from JAUIMX010001117.1 coordinate 1,326, forward strand.
GGAAATTATTACTAAAAATTTTTTAAATATAATAACAATAGTTTTATAAATAATTTTTCTTGGTCTCAAATTCGTTAAAGTACCGCTCACATTTAAAATATCAGATGAGGTTCATTAAGTGGTGAATGAATTTATTAGAAAAAGCAAGGAATTAATTTTTCATCATTGATTAATTGGTCACTGCTGAATGAATAAATCTTTTTGCAGCGTCATCATTTTTTTATTCGTCCACATATTTTTCAACGAAAGAAAACAGTGTTGCAACATTCAATTAATTCAAATTCAAACTTATACAGGGTGGACAATCTATGGCGCCTCGGAAGATAGTGTCTTAACCCTTCACTTTACAGAAAAATTGTGAGAACAAAATATTTTTTAATCCAAGAGTACAAATTTTTAAAATTAGTTTCAACTATACAGTGTTCTGTTAATACCGAACCAGTATCCAACTTAATTTTTTTGAATGGAAACCCCTATATTTCATTTAAAATTTAGATTCTCTATCAAATTTCGATAGATCTTGATCTAAAGTTGACCGTTTTCGAGATATGTCGTATTTTTTAGAAAATTTTCAATTTGCCGGCATTACTTTGTTTTCTTATTACGTCCACATTTGGAATAGGAAAGGAATAATTTTTTCATGAAAACTTAATAAGAGTCCTTAGCTTGGAGTGCCATAAGTACTAAGCCGTCATTTTTCAAAATGGCGTCGTACAGTGCAGTTGAATTTCAAATTTTTCGAAGCACGTTAACTTGAAAATTTCAAATGGGACACCCTGTATATTAATGTGTCATCATATCAGGTGCCATGGAAATGTTTGTTTTCATCTTATGAAAAACATGTTGAAATCCATTTATCAAAGCTATCACAAAATTGGTGGAATGTCAGAGATATGCTATAAAATTGATTACTCATTTTTTCCAAATATTTATTTTGAATATTTGTTGCTATAAGTATCTTCTTTGTATAAGGCATGTGAAGCTATTTTTTTGACATTGTTTCCATGGCACACTATGAAAACAACCTTGAAAAATAGCTATTTTCCACAAAATCTGTTTTAACTTGCTAAATTCAAAAGATAGGTATAGGGAAACCTTAACACCTGATATGATGACACAATAATATACTGGGTATCCTATTTGAAATTTTCAAGGTAACGTATTTTGACAAATTTGAAATTCAACTGCACTGTACGACGCCATTTTGAAAAAATGACGTTAATACTTATGCCATTATGAACTACGGACCCTTAGTAAGTTTCCATGAAAAAATTATTTCTTCCCTATCCCAAATGTGGGTGTTATAAGAAAACAAAGTAATGCGTGAAAATTGAAACTTTTTTGAAAAATACGAAATATCTCGAAAATGGTCAACTTTAGACCACTATCTATCTATCGAAATTTAATAGAGAATCCAAATTTTGAATAAAATGTAGGGGTTACCATTTAAAAAAATTGAGTTGGGTACTGGTTTGGTATTAACGGAACATCCTGTATAGTTTAAACTAATTTTTTAAAATTGTACTCTTAGATTAAGAAATGTTTTGTCCTTACAATTTTTCTGTAAAGTGAAGCGTTGAGGCACTATCTTCCGAGGCGCCTTAAATTGTCCATCCTGTATATACGAGTCATCTTTCTCAACGAACAAACCAAAAATGGGATAGTCTATGGAAGATTTAAAGGTGGCCAATCGAAAGATTTCAAAGTCTACTTTCCAAATCCTTGTGGTATTTTCATCATGTCAATGAAAGGTCTTGAACTCCAGTTTGAAAACCCATTTGGAAAAAATTTGTCATTTCGATTAAAATCCAATACGGCGGCAAAAACCGCGTTCTGAGTTGTATATTTACTACTATTGTGATTCTGTAATTTCTGTTTATCGTTTATACTTTCTGTATTCTACGCCTCTGGCATTTTTGAATAAATATACATATACATACAAGTGGTGATTTTTGAAAAATCAATCTATCTGCGGAAAATTTGGTATATGATGTTTGAGATTCAAGATGGCAGATACAAATCTGCGGTCAATTTTTGTAAACGTATATCAGTTGGACCATCTTGGCTGATTATATTAAATTCATGTGGGAAATAGTAATAACTATCAGAAGTTAAACATATTCATCTCATACTACTCCTAAGGGCAAATTTAACTGGAATATTTTCAGACCTGATTGTACTTCTAGTTTGACCGGAAATACCACCAACTTGTTTTACTAGATAGGGAAAGTGATAGGAGAAGCACAAATATGGATTACTTATGGAAGTGCCTTTCCAGTGATATTAAAATGGCATACACTAACCGCATCCGGCGTTATTAATTTTTTTTTCTGAAAATTGACTAAATTGCATAGGCCAAAAGAAAAATTGAAATTACACATATATTAAATTGGTGTTAGATAAGAATATTTCAATACCTATTGAATTGTTCCCCGTTACTGTTCCAGCCTCCTTGATTTTCGGATCTAAATATAACCCTTGTTAAAATAGACGATTGAAAATGACTATATTTAGATTCGAAAATCAAGGGTATTTGACTATACGCATTATTTTTTGGTGCAAGTAATCCCTAGTGACTTAAGTTCGGGTTAGAATTGTTTGAATTATTTCATGAATGTTACTTCTAAATTTTTTCTCATCCGATACACATAAGTTATATACCATCACCATATTTTTAGAAAATTTAGAAAGATATGAAGAATTGGTATGAATTCAATTTTTATTTTCAAGGTACAGCTGTCGTACAAATAATTTGGAAACTCAATTACACAAAACTTCTCCTCAAGTATTACATTCTCTACATTTTTTAGTCATCTCATTTCATTTTCGAAGAGCACCATATGCTGAAAAACAAGTTTTTGGCCTAATATTAATAAATTAAATTATTGTTTTTATTGATTATGTAACATAATAAATACTGAGTATTATAAAACTTCCGGTCACTAAGCGTGTGTAATTAACGTGATTTTCATGATTTTTCACCTTAGGGGTTGTTCGTTGAAAAGATTACCTTATTGCCGAGAACAACAATATTTTTAATGATAAAGTACGGGAGAATATGTGATTTGTGAGGTACAAAAGGTCAAATTGTCAGTCACTGTAAAAAATGTTGTAAAATTAATAACAATGATATGTAATGGTAATTTGGACCTTCCCTTATGTCTTCACTTAATTCTATGTATTAGGCGTTTTCTTTTATTCATCGATACATACCTGTGAATTTTTAAAAGTACAATTTACTTAAATTTGATTAATAAAATGATTAGAAAATATAATTTGTGGATAATACTGACAGTAATGAATAACGTTCAAATATTATTCAATCGGTTGATTAACCATATTTCAAGTAAATTTTACTTCAATAAATTTACCCGTATGTGCCGGTGAATAAACGAAATCGCTTATTATTTCAGCCACGAGCGTTTTTCTTTTCATGAGAAAATAAATAAAGAAAACTTAGACAAACAAATCTGTAACTTCTCTTGCTAAATCATAACACACTTCGGACTCCGCTGTGCAGCCATACACAACCAACTTATTCTCCCAAGATCTAGACAAGATGAGACAACATCACAATCTAATTTATTCTAAATATCATTATTTGTTTCAAAATTATTCAGGAATTGCTGTTTTATTGGCCATTTTTTTTCAAACTTTATGACTCATTACCAAAGTTTTCTCGATGCGACGCGACGCCTAGAAATATTTGGCAATATTTTCGGATCTTGCGCATATGCATAGTGAAATTTTTTCAAGTAAAACCACGTTCCATAATTCACAGAATAGAATGTGTTTCAACAATACGTGAATGGGATCTCAAGTTCCTAATATCAATTTCAGGAAAACGTGTTTTGTGTAAAAGTTTTTTGTGTGAATTCAAAGTACTACAAAAAATTAGTATCCCTCAAATAGAGTGGTTCGAAAGCACTGAAATCAGTAGAGGTTGAGTATTTTCAAATAGCACCTCCCAATTTTCATTAATACGTTCTCTGACTACCCGTTGAAAAATAATAAAACATGCAGTTGAGTCTACACCGCACAGTTTTTAAGATATTGCTTATTTTTCGGTATCCAGATCTTTGCAGACTTTTTTAAATGAGTGGTTCATGTTTTGACAGGTCATTGAATAAGTTTTATACAGTGGACCCCGCTTAACGTTATCGCATCGGGACTTAACCATTTTGATTACAATAAGCGGGTGATTACATTATCCGAAAATGGGAAAATTGAAAAGTTAGATTATACCTACATATTTATACAGTGTGGAAATAATGGCACATAAATTGCATTCCATCAAAATATTTATTTGAAAATATGTTTTAGTTAACTAATATAGGTACTACGAATTAAAAACAACAATGGATGGGATATTTTCAACTGTACCGTTGCATTCCTTTGACTTTGACTTTCGGTGCTTTATCAAATATTTCCAAAATCGCTATTTTTTCACGAAAACTCAAATCAACTCACATCAACATTGTACGCGTGCGTCCTCTCCAAACTTCACATAAAACTAGAATTATACAACCAAATCGTTTTTTATTCCTTTGTTTATTATGCCTAGCTTCCGCACAATAGATGCACTCTGAAAGAAACAAACAATTGTTTTTCGACTAGGCATGCATTTGTTTCAAATAATCGTACTGAACTAAAATTTATTGCATCCTGTCGTCCTGAAAAAGGCAAGAAATAATGTTAAAAACTCCCTTATGCTTTTCGTCATATATATATCCGTAGAAAACTTGTATGACCATCATTTGATGTCATAATAAAATGGTTCAGATACTTTTAGACCAGTCTACATATGTGAAACTAATTTCTTGTTGTACCTATAATTCACACTAATAATTTTTGTGACAAATAATTTTCTCTATAATCAGTAGTGAAGATGCTTGAGCCCACCCACGTATTATTGTTACACCCTGTAGAGTGAATAACTTAATTTTTTTATTACAGCAACGGGCGGAAAATTGTACAAAGAGTAAGACTTGGAACTATAGATGTAAGAGGTGAACTACATGCTCTTCATGCAAAAGAAATAGAAATAAATAGAATAATCAAATATGGGGATACTGTACTGCACGACATAGCTCTCTTAGAGTTGAAGACAAACGTTGAATTCAATGAATATCTTCACCCTGCTTGTCTTTACACCGAAGAAAGTCCACCACAACGCAACGTTATCGTTAGTGGTTGGGGAGCTACTAGAAAAGATAGTAAGTTCATCTTGTTGAATTGTTGAATATGAATGGATTAGCGCTCATTATGCCTTTATATTACTTCATGTATCGCGCCATGAAGAAACGACGGAAGACTTTGCTCTATTTGGAGCTCATCAGCACCGTGTATCGATGACAACGATTAGAGCTGCATAATCTTATAGATGGAAAAAGAATTCTAGTAGCTGGGATTAGACAGATAATGATTCTATATAGTATCAACTTCTGTATCCAAGTGCAGTTTACTAAGAAGTTGAACGCTCAAACGGCAATACTATCAATAAGAAAGTTATTTCATACGGAATGCATTTAACTGAAGCCAATGATGGATTCGCGTCCATTGTGCCGTGATATTGCATCTTGTATCACGCATTCCGTCGTTTTCGTAATTAATTTTTGATAACCCAAAAAGTTCCGGAAAATTTAATCTAAGGATGGGGTGGTGTTCACCCTTTCCGAACATTTTTGGAATAACGGGGTACGTTGTGATGAATAAGATCTAAACACCAATTAACCAAATTTCGTGGAAGTCGATTGTAAAACTTAAGAATAATTGAGAGAAAACTAATTTTTTAGGGGAACTTCGAAGCCCTATAGCGAAATAACTGTGCATTTAGCACAAAACTTCATTCCATAAATTTTTCTTATTTTGGCCCCAGGAATCTGTGGTTAAGTCATTACCCCTCATTTCTCATATAAATTAATTTTTTTAAATCCATCAAATAACACAAATTACGCTGCGATATTATATTGGAGTCTGGGCCATAAAACCCTCAGCTCTGCTACTATGGATTGGTCTATTGTGCAGAACCCTCCTTGCAACAAATTCTGAATAAGATCGATCCGTTTTTGAGGTTCGGCAGGTCCATGGGGGACATTTTCCTAATCGCATCAAGTGTCAGTATCCTACTGTTTGTCAGGGTTGGTCTTCTGGTAACTGACGCCGAATAATTACAAAGCATCTGCTGAACCGTTTTCGTTGTCTGCGCGCATAATCCACAGGTGGGTGATTCTGCTTCGCCCATTTTGTTCAGATGGTACCTGTCAGGGCATTGTCCAGTTAGGAAGCTGGTAATCAGATTGTCATATGTAGAGATATCTTGAAGAGATTTAGTTTCACTGTGAGATTAACCTGTTGACCCAGGAATATATTTTAGACCTTCTTTTCCAGTTGAGGACTGTCGTCCACCAGTTGGTTTTGCATAAGCCGCAGTTCGACTTACGACCCACAAAGCGAGTTGATGCACCCTAGCTGGCTAGGGCCTAGTGACCGGGAATTCACATTAGGATGGTTCGATTTCGTTTTGTCAATTGCTTCTAGTCTTTTTGAGAGAACCACGCTATCCTAGTTGTAAAGCTCTAGCTCCTAGTATCTTCAAAGCTACCTAGCTGTCGAAAACTATATGGATGTAAGATCCTTTGTAGCACTTCCTAACGCTTACTTTGGCACACCTTTCCATGGTCATGATTGTGGTTTGAATTATAGAAAGAGTTTGGCCTACCGGCACAGACTTATTTAGGTCCATATTTGCCCAGCCCATTGCCATCTTCACTTTTAGATGCATCTACGAACCAGTTGAAAAGTTGTTCCCTTGGTTGATTCATCAGTTGTATGCTGATCGTACGACCTCTGACAGCAAGTTATTTTACTCTTTACTTACAAAAATTAACATATATAGAAACTTCTCAGTTTGAGTGAAAATTGTAACACACTTCCTATATTATATTGCTTTCTGCTGTGTATAGTCATGAGAAAATTGGTAGTCACACTCGTAGAAAAAAAACTAAATAAGAATTTTCTTTCATACCGAATGAAAACTAATGATTGCATCTTTTATCGTACCATGCGGAAACGACGGAAGGCCTTTTCGCACAGTTTGGGGCTCATCAGCTCATCATAGAGATAGATAAATAGAATTCTAGTAACTTGGATTATAAAAACAGTGACTAAATTTAGTAAGTATCAACCACAGCCTGGTATCAACTATTGTATCGCTGATCAAGTCACTGTTTGTATAATCGAAGTTACTAGTATCCTTTTTATTCATCTATAGGATCTTGAGCATCTATTATCGTTAACATAGGATACGCGGCGCCAAACAGGGTGGGAAGATCTTCCGACGTTTACGCATGGTACGATAAAAAATGCAATATCAGGGCATAATGGACGTGAATCCAACAAAAACTAACGATTTTCTGTGTTAGTATTATTCCATGGAATGGATCATTTGAAATTTCCCAGTCAATATAATTGCTGATTCCATAAACTAATTTTCTAGTTTTAGGTGAAAGGTTTCCAGAACGTGTATAGGTATTGTCATTTCCTACGTTTCATCCACTATTGCAAGGGACATATTTCAAACCCAATGATTATAAAATTAGATCACATTGAGAGAGAAAGATGACAGTCTTCTAGGATCCGCCTTCGAAGATCAACTTACAATAGAACGGAATACTATGCTTTGAGGTTCTCCGCGAACCTAACTTCTGCAGAATAAGAGCAGCTTTCTTGATTCTGCTTTGGACGCAAACTTGCGAGTGAAGAAGTGCAGCCTGAAGAACGCTTCATAAACTGCTCTTGCTCTGCAAGAATACCTATTCACGGAAATACCCCAAATCAATATGTATCAGCGTAAGCTGATTTCCGAAGGTAGAACCAAGAATACTGCTCCTTCTACCAGGAGTTCAGTTCACAGGGATACTCGAGAAAACGGTCATTTTTCTCTCTCAATGTGAACTAATTGTATAAACTTTGCATCTTCAAATGTCTCTTGGAATAGCGTGAGCAACACGCTATATTCCCAAAATCCGTTTACCTAATATTCGCAATAATCGTGAAAACTTCAAATCTTAATTTTTCAATTATTATTTTCTAGATAAGCAAAATAGTAGGAGTCGAATATTGAAGAAAGCAGAGTTGGAGGCGTTAACATCGCGCAACTGTCAGATTCGCTTTAATAAAAAAGACATCAACAATGCATATTATCTATGTGCCTACGACGAGAAAGGTGAAGGAACGAGTGATACATGTCAGGTAAAGTAACGTGTATGAGAGTAGTACTGGTGAATTGCAAATTGGTAAATTCGAGTACAATATCTCTAACAAAGAAAAACTGATATTGAGAACGTGATATCACTAGATTGTTGTGTAGTGAGACTTCAAGCAGTACTACTTGTAGAATGCTATGAAAGAAATTTCACTTAAAATGTTGGTTGATAGACTGTAGTTCACCCTTGGAAAGAAATGAGCTATTATTTCTGCAAAACTTTCAGTTTTTCACATTTTTATCTATAGCTCAGATTCCCATCAAAGACCCGTTGCGAAAATTGGAATTTTAATTCAAATTAAAAGGCATATATCGACCTTTTGTCACCAATGGCGATGTATTACAGTTCCTTAGGCCAGGTCTGATCACTTACCCTAAAAACCACAATTTAGCGGGCCGTAATGACTGACGTTGGAGGGGGTTAAATAAAAGCAAAATAATGTTGTCAGAATAACCGCGCCGCGGTCTGTAGCGTTGAAAAATCGAACCTTCCATGGTTGGGTTGCTAATTTTAGTAATAAAAACTATCGACGTACTTTCTCAACAACCATTTATTTTATTTACTGGAATGACGTTTCGGAGAGTATCTCCAT
>JAUIMX010001118.1:0-10181 GCA_033557805.1 Phaenonotum sp. SLE1380
CGCAACGTCTTGCATGCACAAACCTGGTTTGCGCATGCAAAACTGAGTGGAAGACGGAGCGTTTGGACCAGGCTTTAGATGTTATATTGTAATCCTTATATTTTTTATACAATTTTTTAAATTTTCAACTTTTAATTTATAGTTACTGTGATCCCTTTTTTGTAATTATGTACTATTTACATGCTGTAGCTTCTGAGGATAGAGGGAGTACCCTCCGAAACATGTAAAGCTTAAATTAATAAAAAGATTTAACGAGTGCCAGCATATCATTCTCTAATTAAATAAATATTATTTTGTAGTAACAGAAGCAGCACTTGCTTGCAAAATATTGATTAAAAATATAATTAAGGGGCTACATGTCATTAGGTCTAAAGCTAGTGGGAAATTTACAAGTTGTCAAAAATTTTAAAAAGATGAAAACCATTTCATGGTTCAAAAGTGGCAACGATGCTACAAAGAAGGGTAGGAACAGCGATGCACATGGCCATCAAGAATTCTTGTAACATTGTTGCCGCTTTTGTAACATGAAATAAAATAATTCCGGCCATTTTCTTTAAACAATTCAGTACTGCGTTCAACATAGCCTTCAACTTTTTAAATCTTTTGACAATTCTCGAATTTCCCACTAGCTTTAGATACGTGGCCTGAGGACGGCAGGAGTATCTTGCCGAAACTTGTGGCCTCTTAATTATATTTTTAATGAATATTTTAAAAGGTAGTGCTGCTTCTTTTTCTACAAATAAATGTTCACGTTGTTTTTTGGGCTCAACGAATTTAATAAATATTATGTTTTCCAAAATAATTAGTCGTTTGGATATTTATATCACGACACTTCACGTCTAACCTTGTTACAATTTGGGCGAAAAAGTACATTCCGCTGTTTTCGTAACACAAAGCAAAATGCAGTTCCATTGAATGCAAGCTTGATTACGATCAACTTTGAGTATAAAGACTATAGCTCGACCTAGACTTTCAAGAAATTTGTTACCTACAAGTAGCTCAGTATTTAGTGGCACCGATCCAAAGAATTGGAATGAATCGAACTCTTCCTCATAGTTTCGATAAATATTGCTATCCCTACTACTTCTTCTCTTCTCAAAATTATAACAGTGGTCCAGTTTTATTCTAAACTTCCTTTTTGCCAGAAGCGGAACTCAGTTTAAACAATATGTATAAAGCTTCGTGTAATCACTGACGTAAATCTCTCAAGTTTGTTGTGTGAATTCAAGTTCAAAAATTTGGCAAGCAGTGTTTCAATGCAAGAAAATCAACATAAAAATGGTCATAATGAAAAGCGAATCATAATACCTAATAATCATCACAAGTTTGACTCACCCCAAAAAAATTAACGCAGTAGAAACCGGCTCAAGTTACTGGGGATATTTCGCACACCCCTTTATAATAACTGAAAAGGGAGACTTTAAAATGCCACATTTTCAGCATGCGCCCAACTGGTAGAAAAATCAACCAAGGAAGAAAAAACTGGAACGATACACGGTGAGTCTCTTCTCTTACCTTTACTTCAAGGGTTGTTACACGCACCAGAAAACGAGCAGACCCCTGATTCAGGGACTGAATCCGGAGAAGACCTTAGAGGAGGATTGATAGCAGAAGTACAATCTGCTTTAGATAAATTAGCTTGTAGTTTAAAGAACGATAGTGACGATATAACGTCAGAAAGGAGAGATTCACTCCTTCAGTTGGTGTCCAGACTTCAAGCAGGATTGTCATCGCAACCCCCTGTCACCCCTAACTCCGACAGGAGATTGAGCGGTAGTCAGGGCAGATTTGCCAGAAGGAAACAAAGGCAGAATAGGCATACGGTTCAAGTAACTAGCGAGGAACTGGAAGACGCTAGAAGACTAATGGAGGAAATAGCTTTCAGGCAACCTATCAATCCGCTCCAGAAACAGAGGAGCGAAGGAAGCGTCGAACCCTTCAAAACAACTAAAATTTCAGGGAAAGCAGCTGTTAGAAATGCAACAGCAAAACCATTCTCAAATTCGACGAGCGCTAGTGTCAGTGGCACATCTTCAACCGTGGATACTCCTACCGATGTATCAGAAGCGGTAGACTTCAAATTTCCCAATCCAGAACCAGAGAGTGATGTCGTCTTACGCCAGAAAAAGACCTATAACAAGTCAGTTTCTCTTGATAGACCAGTGTCAGATATAATTCCTTTCGAATACGAGTTATCATGCACTGATAAAGAAGCAAAAACATCGGAGAACGAAGAACCAAAAAAATCCAATTCAAAATCAGATCTTTCAGAAACTGAGGTGAAAACAATCAAAATCGTACAGAAAGCCGTTATAGAGGCAGCAGCCAAGAAATCAAACTCAAAATCTAGCATGTCCGAAGCAACTCAAGATTCCGAAGAAGAAGGCGATGAAGAGGAGGAGGTTGAAGAAATAATTGAGGAGGTAACTGATGATGAGGAAGAGCCTTTGGAAGAGGAAGTTCAAGTTTCCAAACTGGAAATCCCTGTCAAAATAGGGGCCTTGAAAAAAGAACCAATTGAACCCAAGAAGGAAGAAGTTGAGGAATCTGAATACGAAGAAGAAGAATATGAGGTTACTGATGATGAGGAGGAAGAAGAAACGATCCAATCGAAAGACCAGAGCCAGAGTTTGAAGGAAGTTGAAAAACCTACTCACAATAGTCCGGTTCAGCAAAAAGTTCAGATTCAGCCCCAACAAAAGCTACAAGGGAATATTGTTCAAAAACCTCAATACGCTGGGGAGGTGCAAAATTCCAACCAAAAGCTTCAAAGTTTTGAGAATCAAAGTCAAAATGTCCATGCTAATCAGAAACCTCAAAATCTGAAAAGCACCACCAAAAATTTTCAAAATACTGGAAACGCCACTCAAAATCTTCAAAATACTGGCCAAAAAAATCAAAATTTTGGCCCGAAGCCGGTTGAAAATACTCCTAAGATGCAACAAAATATTTTTAACCAGAAATCGCAAAATACTGCAACACATTTTCAACCCACTGCACCTAAATTTCAAAATAACCAACAAAAGTTAGGAGAAAGCAAAATTTCCCAACCCAAATTAGCAACAGAGCAACAAAAAATGCAGGAAACTAAGAACATGCCTTTCCAAATGCAATCCAAACCAATACAAGAGCAAACCAAACCTAACCAAAACAAATCAAAGCAAACTTTCAAATATGAACAATCTCAAAAGAATCATGGTGGTTTTGTTTCAAAATTAGCGCAGAATCTCAACCTAACTAGTGATTCTCAACCTCTTCAAGATTTTAAGAAACAGCAACAATATTTCCCAGCCAAAGTTCAAGATAACTCTTATCATATTCAAGAACAATTACAAAAGAACCCAATTTATCAAAGTCCTCTCACTCAAATGGATAATGGGTATCACCAAAAGGATGAAGACTCTGTTAAAGGACATTCGAGATTCAATTCGAATAAGAAGTTGAAGATGAAAAGGGCCAACACTATTGATATCCCTAAACCGCTGAACTATTATCAATATGAAGATGAGAGTGATACAGAGCAAGAAGAACAAAGTTTGGAAAAAACAAGAAGGTCCAATTATCTAGCTTTGAGGGGTCCCATTCGAGTAGGGAAAACATCAACAGGTGGAAATATACCATCCTTCGAACCCAAAACAGAAAGTGATAAAAAATTCATGGCTTTCATCAATAAACACAATGAAAATAATGGTTCGACCAAAACTACTCTATGGGCTAATCAGAATGATTCATACGGAACGAACTGGAATAGAAAATTTGGTAACATCAAGACTTCTTTTGAAAAACCATCAGGGGAACCAAAAACAACTACTGGGAGCTCAGCGAGGAATTTTTGGAAAAGTGCTGATGACGCTTTGAATGCTGGAAATGTGTCAAGGTTAGGACCGAGAATAAGCAGACAAAGTGCTAAAAACCTTCAGGAGATGTTTGATCAAAAACAAAAAGGACAAAACCAAAAACTACCCTGGTCTGACGTGGACGAAAGTAACGTAGTCACTGGTTCTTTAAAAGTTGAGCCGAACAAGAATTATAAATTCATTCCTCAACCTCTTCCAGTAAACAAATTCTCCCACGCACCCATGTCAGCCTTCAAACCTATAGCTAAAAAACCACAACCATTAAATCTTCAAGAACAAAAAAATAATTTGGTACTACCTGTGAACTCGAAAAAAGATGCCCCTCTTTACCTATACAGCCCCAAACCTGTAGGGGCGTCTCCAAATGATGATTTAGATTGCAATTCCCCAGTTGCCCCAGCCCCATGGGCGAATACTAACCCCCATGAAAGTAGGGTACTAAACTTGGTACAATCAAAGTTCGAAAACCACGAGGAACCCAAACCCGTAGCCGCGAAAAAGTCCAAAGAAAGTCATAAAGTCTTCATCCCTCCCAACATCCAACAACAACAACCCTTCAACGATAAAGTAACAGCTCCTTACTTGGCGAAAAATGCTAACCACCCTAATAGTACCGTTAGAAAACTGAGCGATCAGTACGACAATCTGGGTAACAAAATTGATTCAAATTACACTAGTTTTAGTAGTGTGAAGCTCAATCAGAGTAAACCTTCAAAACAGCAAGGGTACTACCCCAACCAGAATCCACAGTACGAACAAAGTCCTGTACAATCGTATCCTCAAAATTATTCTATGGTTTACGATCAGCCTCGGTACGATTTGAACCAACAAAGGCATGACAATCACCAACCTAAATACGATAATAATCAACCTAAATATGATAATATTCGGCCAAAATATGATAATAATCAACCAAAATATGACAATAATCAACCAAAATATGATAATAATCAATACCATGCAAATTATAATCAGTACCCTAGTAACAGTACAACCCCCAATAGTTATGGAGGTAGTACTACGCCCTATAACCAAAATAATAACTTCACTCCTTATGATAGTCAAAGTTATCAGCCCCAGACTTATGACAACCAGCCTGATTATAATGCTTATCAAAACTTCGCTAGTACCAATCAAAATTTTGGTGGTACTCCCAATCAAAATTTCGGAAGTACCAATCAAAATTATAGTAGCATCAATCAAAATCAAAGCCAAATCGGTGGAAATCAGACTAAAATCAATCCTTCAATGCAGTACCAGCAACCTTCTCCTCAAACTAATACCGGGTACTACCAAGACGCTCAACATAATTATCAAAATTATTCTCAGAATATTCCTCAAAATTCGACCCAACCTAACCAAAATCCCAATTATCCAAATAACGAAGTACATTCTCAATATAATAATCAATTGGGTAGTACCTTGATTCAGAATGATCCGAAACTTGATCAGAATCAGTATCAAACTTATTCTACTGTCCAAAATGTTGCTGCCAATCAGAATTATCAAACGAAAGATGCGAACAACTATCTGACTACACCTTATGAGGGTGGTGCTTATGATTTTAGTCCGATTTCTACACCATCTCCACAACCTATTCATGTTACTAAGACCATACAAACTTACCCAGCAAAATCTAATAAAAATTTCAATAAATATCCGTCCTCAAATTCTTCTAGTCTTACTTCTCCTCTAACATCTACGCAATCTTCATCATTCTCACCTCCAAGCAATAATTATTCCAGTCAGGGTCGCCAAGATTATTCACAGAATTATCCATCAGGTAGTACCCCTGCGAAGAAGGAAATTCAAACTGGAAAATCTTCCCAACCTCAATCTGTACTCCCTCCACAAAATCAACCATATTCGTCTCGTAACCAACCATATGGTTCTCAGAATCAAAGTTCTAATATACCTCAAAATTTTCCCTCTTATCCAACCACGAATCAGTCGCAAAACATAACTCAAATGCAGCCTCCTCCTCAAAATCAATCATATCAAGCTCAAAACCGGACATATGCTAATCAAAATCAAAAATATGAGCCTCAAAATCAATTCTCTCCTCAAACTCAATCATATCCTCCTCAAAATGAAACATACCCTCCTCAAATTCAAAAGTACCCTCCTCAAAATCAAACACATTCGCCCCAAAACCCATCATATGTTCCTCAAAATCAATCATATCCGTCTCAAAATCAATCATACCCTCCTCAAAATCAATCATACCCTCCTCAAAATCAGTCATACCCTCCTCAAACTCAGTCATACTCTTCCCAACCCCCTCAAAAATCTCCTCAAACCCACCCACCAAAATTCGAATCGCAAGTCTCAACAGAGAGCGTGAAAGAATACACAGCTGTTAACAGCAAAGTCAAGTCAGGACCAGTAGCCCAACAAGCCGTTACCGTGCAACAAAACGCGCCTAAAAATCGAGATCAACACGATATGGCAGCAGCCCTCAATGTATCACTCCAAAAAATGAACAGGAAATCGGTTAGCCCCAACCCTCCGAAGCAGGAGCCAACTCCTCATCCCCCAAGAAAATCCGAAAATATCCCAAGCGGAAACGTAGCAAAATTCGTCGGAAAAGTTGAGAGTGTCAATAGTAATACCAGTACAGAAAAGGTATCTAAACCCTTAACAATTTACAACAACACGAAAATGAGAACTACACCAAACGTTCGGGTTAATGACCAGCCCATGAACTTACAACGGCTTGAAATCAACGAAAATGGAGAGAGCGTCGTCACAAGCAAGTTCCACATCCCTGTTAAACCTGTGGGTAGTACCAACGAAACTACTAACGCCACAAAATACGGATTAAGTAAATCTGAGTCGTGGTACCAAATTGCGCAAGAGTCCCAACAAATGTCTGGTAAACCATCTCCTAGGAGTAGTCCAAATTCCAGAAATGTAGTACGATCGAAATCTAGTCACTCCTTGGCAGTACCCAAGCAGTTCGAAGCGGGAATGTCGAAAAATGAGATGCAGGAAAAACGCAAACATTTAGAGGGGTATTTTGGAGGTTCAAAATCCCCTCAAACGGTACAATCGAAAACGAAAACAACCATCAACAGGATGCGTACCTCCGAAAAAGTAGCACTGAGGCAGGGAAGTACCTCCATTCCTACTAGCAACCCTCTTGCAAGAAGCAGTACCCTCCCGAATATTACTCGCGGTACTGAATTCTTGGACGAATCGAATGCAGAAGAAGAGTTCGATAAGTTGTTCAAGAGTACCTAGCGCAAGTGCGGTAGTACCGAATCTGAGCATTCCATTGGATTTTTTATACTTAGGATAAGATTGTTTTGAGAATCGCGGCCCTATCGATTTGAGCAAAAGCACTTTTGAAGCAACCCATTTTATTAACCGAAAAATAGTACCATAGTACCTCACTTGGAAATTATGGAAAATTTAGGAAAATAGTTCTTCTTTTTGGATTCAGTATGGTTAAGCACGTATCTGGAGGAGTATGTGCCGCCGCGGGCAGTGCACACCATTTCAAGAAGTAGTACCAGATTTTTTGGGATTGTACGACCAATGGTGAGGACCTTGAGATAAGTGTGTTTTGGTGTGCACATATGCCCTAAAACTAACTCGCACACCTTCGCATCCAAGCCAGCTTTGACACCACGCAGACCGCATTAGTGCCCGCCATCTTGTTTTCACCCAAAAAAAACCCCAACAATCAACACCATCACTCTCAGTTTTGAAAAAGTATTATTATTTTATCTTTCCGTTTTATTCATATCATAGTCCGTCAAATTATTATTTACTTGTAAAAAAATATAAAAGCTAATTCCATTGGCTTTTTTTGGATTTTTCTCGAATTCACAAAACGCCACTGACGCGTATTTTCGAGTTTTTTTTTTTCATTTTGTAAATATTTTCGACTTTTATTTTTTTATTTATTTTTTTATTGGTTCAAACAAGCGCACACTCTGCTGTATTTGTGTTCCACCTGCAACTCCCTCCAAAAAAGTTAGCTAACCATTTTATTTCATTAAAATTATTATTATTGAATTATTTTCCAGGTATATGTGTGTGATTTATTTTATGTTTTGTCTTTTTATTTTTTGTTATGTTTTTGTATTGTTGATTTGCTTGCCAACTAACAAGCATATTTACAGAGTATTATAGTAGAAATTTTGAATTGCCGCATCCAATTGTTTTTTTCGGGTAAAAATATTAATTTAATATTATTTTTCTTGTAAATTTCAGGAAAAGTTGAAACTACCAGGAAAACTGTTACTGAAGGGCCTGTGACCACTACCCAAGGTGAATAAAGAAATTTTTAAATTTATTTTGTGATATTTAACAAACAAAATTTTTTTTTTCAGTTACTACAAGAATGACGTCACAGCAGGTCAAAAAACCTTTGTCCCCTTTTGCAAAGTTTCAACAACTGGATAAACAAAACAGCATAAATTCTCCAACAACACCAAGGTGATTTAATTTTCGGTTTTAATATAAAAAATCAATTACAGTAGAAATTGCAAGACATAGAAAAAATATACCATGTATACACTTTTCTATGCACTGCAATTTCAATTGAAAATAATTGGAGTAATAGTAGATAGCATCTGTCTGTATTTCTTCGGGCGATTTTAATTAATTTTATTAATTATTTACCTTATTTCCTTTAGGGAGCTAAATATTAAAATTAACTAATTTATATTTTTTACATTTTTTTCTTAAATGAAGTAAAAGCTTCTACAAAGTTACTAAATAGGATTGGAGAATAAATAAAATGTTCCAAACATTGCGAAATTAATTTTTATTATTATTCTTACTTCATTTGGGTTTAGATGACGCGACGTAGAAATTGGGACTAGCAATATTTTCGAATTTTAATTGAGAATTTTTATTCTCAAGGTTGGGATGAACCTTCGTTTGAGTGAAATTTCAAATTAATATTACTGAACCCCTTATCTATAACGTATTCAAATTTGATTCCAGAAAACTTGCTCAATTTGACAAAAATATGATGTCGTATTTTTTTTTTAAATTTAATTGGGAGTAATTTACTCATAGTATACAATTCAATTTGTTTGTTCAGGATGTAAATCTGGAAGCTCTTCTGAACCTATATTCAAAATGAAAATTTTACAAATTTTTAATTTTGACATTTGTCTGAACGATGACAGTTACAAACCAATAAAAAATAAAATAACCAACTGTGTATTATATCCTATTTATTTCAACTTTTTTATTAAAATGAATGAATTAATAATTCGAAATAGAAAAAATAGTATAAAACACACGTGTTACAATGTCTCATTGTAAGGGAGCATCCATAAATTACGTAAGGGTATTTTCATGATTTTTTCGACCGCTCCCTCCCCCCATGTAAGATTCAGTAAGATTTTCAATGACCCCTCCCTCCCCCCTCCAAATATTACGTAAGATTACAAGAAAAATTGTAATTTGCCGATGTTTGGCCCACAATTGCATTGGACATTTTCAAGGCGCAAGTAAAGTAACACTTGTACTAATTCGCTCGGTTAGTGGTGACGTCATTAATGCGGCAAACCCACGTGACTGTATCGAAATGGAGGCAAATTTGCATTGTGAAAATAGAGTTTTTCGGTTATTTTAGTTATTTAGCGACAAATAGAGGTTAATATGCGTCCAGTTGTTGGAAAAACAATAAACTACAAGCAGTTAGTTGTAAAATATCAACAAATATTCGTTATTATGAATATGTGTTGATATTTTTCAAATAATTGTTTGTAGTTCATTTTTTGTTCAACAACTGGGGACGCATATTAGCGAGTTTTAGCACAGTTCCCCTAGATGTATTCGTGCCTCTTCGGATGAGACCGTCCGTAAGACAGCCCGTAAGAATTGCATTGCTCCGGGAGCCGAGTGTGTGCGGAGATATTCGAACAAGTGTTCGGTCCCACGTTCGGGAAAACACCAAACGGTGTGCTAAAACTGCCTATTAACCGCTATTTGTCACTAAACAACTAGAGTAACTGAAAAACTCTATTTTCACAATGCAAATATGCCTCCATTCCGATACAGTCACGTGGGTTTGCCGCCATTAATGACGTCACACTAACCGAGCGAATTAAATTCATTGAAATTTTGAAATCAAAGATTCTACATCTTAGTAAAATTGTGATATTTAATAAAATCCAACATGTGATTAAATATTTAAAAATTAAAAAAAGTGTTATGGAGTTTTTATTAACTAAAAGTTTTTAATGCAGGCTATTAATTTCGATTTCTATATTTTCTTCATAACTTTTCACTCTCAATGTTTTCCAAATTTCATTCAACTTTTCTTGCGCATTACCCTCTTTTGAATTAGGATGTGCA
>JAUIMX010001119.1:0-10180 GCA_033557805.1 Phaenonotum sp. SLE1380
TTGCATATTTTGATTTAAAATTGGTTAATTCCATAAAGTTTTTACCTAATAATTTAGCTAGCTTTTCCACTGGTGAATCTGTAAAGGCGACTACTGACTGTATCCAATTTGAAAAATCTAAGAGACTGGAGCAGTAATGGAGAACTTTTCTTCATGAATGGAAATATTGTTATCTTGTAAGTACAAGTACCAAATATCATTTGTGTACGATCTTTATTTCTGTATAATTTCAATTTTTCTTTTGGTCTATGTAATCTACGTAATTCTTAGAAAAAATTCAATAACGCCGGATGTAGTTGGAGTATGGACCTCATATTTATATCAATGGAGAGCTATTATCTTGAGGAATTGAAATTTATACCACTCATATGACTCACCCTATCGAGCAAAAGAAGTTGATAGTACCACCAGATCTGAAAATATTTTAGCTCAATGTTGGATTTCAGATAGCTATCACCGCATTCCATATAAATTTAGTGATCAGTTGAAATGGACCACCCGATATATTTCTGGAATTTCAAAATTGTATTTACACCACTTCCTTCTAAACTTTCAATGCGGGTTTGAGCTAAGACAGCCTGTATATCACTCATATAACTAACTATTTACTAATTGGTTGCATTACTTTTAGTTATAGCAAGAAAGACGGTGTGAATTTAAATTAGAAAAAGTTCAGGAATTGTACTTTTATGCATAATTGCACGATTTGGCCGCCAAAGGGCTTTTAACTGCCATTAAAAATATTTGCCTCCCAATTATTTTCAGATACTATGATGGATTTTCATTTTTCTTGCCTTATTGATTTATATTATTTTAGATGTGGTACATCACAGTATGCCCTGTTCTGTACAAAATGTACGTGCAGTGTGAAAACTAACCCCACACGCACATTTATTTAAAAGCTTTCACAATTCATATTATTGTTCCTGTAATTTTACAATAACGTCTAAGACATTTTTTCAGCCGCTCATGAGAATACCTGATCTTATGGAAGGTATTTTTCAAAATATTATGCTTTTAAAAAACTTCCACCAATCCTCATCAGAATGTTGAGCAAAATTGCAATCCTGATATTCTTTCCATAAAACTATTTTTTTCTGAATACAAAAATGTAAGTATTAATATCACGCACTCCAGGAAGTTTTGATGGAATTATTCTTGAAGTGACAATAATACCCACTTACCGCGCACATCTTCAAAACATCAAGGCATTTTGTAATGTTTGCCAAATGTTTTCAAAATATGTCAAAGCACTTCCGAACAATTACAAGAAAAGTACCAGACGGGAGAAACGTCCTATTCTCGCAGGATAAAAGCCGTGAAATAGTTAGCATTAGGAAAGCATCCAAAAGGCCCTACGGGTCTAGAAAAAATGCATTGTGTCCCATTCAATAGTCAGTAATAATCAGCTGTAACAAGCCATTTCACGAGCTCCCAGTAGTATCGTTCTATTTTAGTTACAATTGAGAAATACTTCACAAACAGAAGTAAGTAATTAAAATCAATTTATTTTATTGATTCAATGAATTGTCAAAGTATGCTCGCTCGAATTAAAATTTGCCTCAGTTTATCAACAATATGAGGAATAAAAAAATTAATTCTTTATGGACGCCACGTGTTTCTTTAATTTATACACCGCTGAGAGTAAAACACACAATGACCTTAGGAGAAAAAATGAAACTGTAAGGAGGTGTATATAAAAATCCTGACCTTCACAATATTAAAAAGATGTGTACAATTAGTCCGTAAAGTAGCGCATGAATTCATTATTTCAGATATAACAATTGTGATTAAGAAATCTTGATATAGGCCGATTTTTATTTTGAGTGGTACATGTTTCCATATACAACATTGATTCAAAATTTCGACCCCTTATGCAGGGGTAGCAATCCTTTCAAATTTTAAAATAGAACGTAGGGTCGACTTACATGTCCTATGGAAGTCTTTTCAAATCCGTACATTTTTGTATCAAAATTTCTGGATTCACTGAGAAGATACAGAATGTTGAATTTTATATGGAACTTCCATTTCTAACGCTATAATTAGTCAATAACTCTCGTTATAACAATTGCACCATCAATACGTAAAAACAAACCGATTTTTGTTTCCAATAAATAAGTTGGTGACCCCTAAGTAGGGGGTTAAAATTTTTTAATTGGTGGAGGTATCGTGTAATATTCTCTGAAAAAGTCATCTGATTCCCAAAATATCAATGTGAAAATTTTTTTAATTGTTTATTTCCTCTGCTTTACTTTCTGAAATATTTTTTCTCGATATTTTCCCAACCATGAGACCAAAGTTTAAAATTTTTGCACACGTGTATTGAGAATCGAAAGGTCTTCCCAACGATATATTTCATGATCTATCTTCAAATTCGATAATTTTAATGGGATGCTACCCCCTGTTTAGGGGTTTGGTTTGGAAGGAAATATTTTCATCATAAGATATCTTTACTTGGAACAAAAATTAACCTACTTTTCCAATTAATGGTCCAATCGATATGTTGATAGTAATTGACGAAAGATGGTGTTTAAATGAAAGTCTCATGTTAAATGTGACACACTGTATCTTCTAGAGTATTCGACCAAACTCAAAATTAGAAAGTAGAAATGAGAGATTGGGAGATCCATTTGAATATTCAGCAAGTAAAAATATGCACCCCCTGAAATAAAAATTAACATGTGTTCTCAGCCTGGAAGTTTCTAGCCCATCGGAATGTCTCTAGATCAGCGAGGGCCGGTGACGCGCTCCGTCTCTTTCTCGCAGTTATCGCAGCGTTTCAATATTATATGTGAAGTGAAAAAACTTTAATATCAATACACTAAAAAGAAAAAAAAAGCCTACAACGAAAACAAAATAATAATTGTAAACGATATCGAAATAACCGCTCCTCCAATAAAAACCTTATTAAGCATAACAAAATTCACAATTTCGTAAAAATATCGATCGAAGAGATGAGACAAAATCTCGCCTAGCAACAATACACAGAGGTACTTGCTAAATGACTTCGCAATATGTCAGTTCTCTAGGATGAATTCGAAGAAAAAAGATGTACCGAAAACTGCCAAATGTGATCTCAGGACCCGTCAAAATTGGGCAATTGACTGCACTTCACAACTACCCTTCACGAAATGGTCTTTTTCGAAGTCCCTCATAATCAAAGTAACCAAGTAAAGAAAATCAGAAATTAGTGTTGTCCACTCGCGATCAATTTGGCCATAAGTCAGTTTCAAATATGGAATAAAATCCAAAAGGAAACTAGTTGAAAAATTCTGCAAACTACATTACA
This sequence comes from Phaenonotum sp. SLE1380, assembly GCA_033557805.1. Classification (NCBI taxonomy): domain Eukaryota; kingdom Metazoa; phylum Arthropoda; class Insecta; order Coleoptera; family Hydrophilidae; genus Phaenonotum; species Phaenonotum sp. SLE1380. The sequence continues at coordinate 3,290 of JAUIMX010001119.1, forward strand.
ACAATCCGATATTGCAAATGAATCAGCTTGAATGCTACTATTTAAATTTCAACAGAGCAAACCTAAGTAAAAATTTACGTCTGAAATTTTGCACCACCTCCCAATTTCCATTAGTTGTGATAAGGGTTCAGGATGGTGAAATATAATGAAAGTTGTGTCCAATTGATGAAAAATTAGTAGATTTTCTTGGAGATTTATGAAGATCAAATCAGTGAAAGCGGTACTAGTCAAATGGGACAGCTGCCGCTCAATTACTCTTCACATGTTTAACCTGAAAATCAAAATAATTTTTCACAATTTCAACGGATTCTAAGAAAATAAAACGTCAAATTCAATATTTTTCAATACGAAATTGATTTAGTAATGTTTTGAGCGGAATGTTTCTTTGACAACAGAAGCCTGAAGATATACAGGGTGATTCACGTAACCCGTTCATTAAAATATTCCGAGGTTCCCATCATTATTTTGGAATAAAATTGTAGTATCAAGGGTTCCAGCATCTTATCATCCAAAATAAAATATTTCCATCTTTTTGTCACTTCCGGTTAAACCGGAAATGACTGTCAGCTTTGTTATTTTGAATAGAACACTATTTATTATCACATATTCTAATTCTACACTGAAAAATAAGGTAACTTTATTAGAACATATATGCCTTTATACCTCACCTTTTTCGAGATATTAGATAATACTCATTTGTTTTGCCAATAGCAGACCTATGTTTAAAAAATTATATATTCATTAGAGATCACGAAAAACATTCCATGTTCTCAGTGAAGTTGAAGAAAAATGTAGAAAATTGTTACAAATTCGATTTGTGTTTCTCTATTATACAGGGGCTGTACAAAAAATTTTTAAACTTTGAACATTTCAAATACTTGAAACTCACTTTTTTCAAATAGAACACCCGGTATATTTTTATGTTATCAGATTCCATTTTCAAAATACTACATATTTTATTGAAGATATCTCATACATATTGGAAACCGTTTTCGAGGTAATAAATGAAATAATATACTTTTATTATTTTTACGGCGGTAACTACCGAGTGTTGTCAAATTTCGATTACTCTACCACGATATTGTACATGTGTAAGTAGCAAAAGTACTTCTATGAACTTTTTCCTATTCTACTCTTTAAGAAAGACACATGACATTTTGAGATGATGCAGGAAAATGGTTTTTCCACAGAGAGCATTTATGTGCGATCGTCTTTGGTAGGTTATATCTTACTTCATAGGAAGTGACCTTGGAAAAAAGTTTTCTGAATTATTTTACCTACTCATGTAGAGAGTAGTTGTGCAATAATGCTTCGAAATTTCGAAACACTCAGTATTTTCTATGACAAAAATAATTGAAAAATAGTATTTTATTAGTTATCTCGAAAACGGTTAACATTAAGTATGCGATATCCCTCATGAAATATGTAGTACTTTGAAGTTGAAATCTGATAACATGAAAATATACAGGGTGTTCCATTTGAAAAAAGTCAGTTCCAAATATTTGAAATGTTCGAAGCTTGAAAATTTTTTGTGCAGCCCCTGTATAATAGAGAAACAAAAACTGGATTTGTACCAATTTTCTACGCCTTTCTTCGAATTTATCGAGAATACGAAAGTATTATCATGATCGGTAGAGAAGATACGATTTTTGGAATATAGGTCTGCAATTGACAAAACAAATGAATATTATTCAATATCCCAAAAACGGTGAGGTATAAAGGCATACATGTCCCAATAAAGTTACCTTATTTTTCTATGTAGAATCAAAATATGTAATAATATATAGGATAATCTATTTAAAATAACTAAATTGACAGTCATTTCCTGTGTAACCGGAAGTGACAAAAAGATGTAAATATTTGTTTTGGAAGACAAGATGGTAAAACCGATAACAGCAAAATTTCATTTCAAAATAATAATGGGAACCTTGAAAACTTTTAATGAACGGGTTACGTGAATCACCCTGTATATCAATTTCTCGCAGGTTTCAGTATATTCCACTATTCATGATGAAATTTTTGAATTTTCTATTATAATCGTCAAGATGGGTGCAAACAGTCAATTGTGTACTACAATTAATCGAAAACTGACTTATCTTCTAGTATGTTCTCTAGTATAAAAATTTTTCTCTAAAACTTGTGCATTTATCGCAAGAATGGAATTGCCACATTATTTGAAAAAGTTGAGCAGTGAATTACATTCGCGAAAAAATATATCAGAGCATATTTGTAAAAAATTTGTGGCATGTTTAAATCAGAGATATTTCTTTCAAATGCACGGAACGTTCAGCTATCCAAGTTGAAATAGAATTTGCACAAAGTAACCACTATTATGAATTCCAACCCTCACTCATACGCGCACATCATTATAACGTAAAGCACGCACTAGGGTTGAATCTTTTGCAGAAGTTCAGGTTTTCACTTTCTAAAATTTCTGTATCGTATGTTTATGAAAACGGCATGTGTTTGTCATTCCTTATTTCACTGAGTATTTCTACAAAATAGGTTTGACTACAAATTACTAGGCCTGGAATGAGGAGATTCACTTACATCCAAATCCGAAATCGCTTCCTCGTTAATTTTCATGGTTTTGATAAAAAGTATCATATTAAGATGAGACATGTTGCAAGATAAATTAGACTTTGTATTGTTATTTTCTTCACAGAAATATTTTGTACCAGCATATGTTAACATTTTTTTAATCCTTAAGCCGCAAAAATGAAATCTAAACTGGTGCGCTGCATTTTTAAAGCTAAGTAGAAGAAGAAGGTGGAATTTTATCGTCTATGAATTGTATTAAGTAACAGGACGCAATTATTGAGGAATTTTTTAAAGTTTAAAGGTGCGAAAACCTCTCTTATAATACTATCTTTATAGAAAAAATATGGAGCGAACTCTACACGACTATCTCGAAGTTAGATAAAGGTTTCCATGGACACATTTAGCGTTTTTAACAAAAAGACCCATCATTATTACCAGAACTATTTGTTAAAAACACTGAATGTAATGGAAATTATTATAAAGGAAATGTGACATAAATACAAGTATGTCAAAATGAAAGTTGAAAAGACAACGCAATTATATTCTAACATGATTGTAGTGTTTCATATTGAAAAATAGTCATTCTTCGCTTTAGTAATTGCATCAAAGTTTCACAAGCACCTGTTTATTCTGATGTTCAGAGAATGTAGAACATTTCAAATAAATCCCTCCAACTTAAAGCTATTTTATTTGGAATATTCATTCATGTGATAATATGGACTTTGAGTTGGGATATTAAGCTGAAATTACATATTCGATATTTTTTGCTATCTATGAAGACCATGTGAAACTTGAAACTAATCGTTGAAAACAGAAGGGCACTTGAGTTGAGAAATCGCACTTTCGCTTCTGGTAAAATATCATTTTCGGGATTTCGAATCTACCCAAGAACTGATACGAGCTTCCTCCCCAACTAAAACCCCTATATCCCGATTTCCATTGGACAAACTCTACTTGGTTCGAGTTATTGAATTTGAATAGTTTGGTTTGCGTTGGGATTTTTTTTGACTTTCTAGTGCATGATAGAAGATACCCCGAAGCAAGTTATCTGAATGTGTTCATTTTGTTACTTGCGATGATTCAATAGGTTCGCCCTAGATCAAACTAGTTCATCCTGAAGTAGTACAGACCAAAATAGATTAGTCTAGGAAAATCTAGTTGGTCCTGACATACTTGGGACAAACTAGTTTATCCTAGGCCAAATTGATTTATTCTGAAACTAGATCCAAAGTTAGAACTAGTTTTAACTTAAATTTCAATATAGGAAACAGTAAATTCTAGTTTCAACTAGGAAATTCTAATTAAAACTAGTTTTAACTGAAATTTTAATATATGAAACAGTGAATTCTAGTTTTAAGTGGGAAATTCTAGTTCTAGCAAAGTCATTTAGTAAAAATGAGTTTTAATTAGGGAGAACGCGTCCTAACTGAAATCGGGTGCTAACTGTAGAAAATGTGCATCTTTGGAAGACCATATTTGACCAATTGATAATAGAAATTTGGTTTTCAATTATTCCATTTGTAGAACATATTAGTGTGTGGAGAACCTCCAAAAAATATATTTGTATAATAAAAGGTTCCCTAGTTATAAACAAACATAGTACGGTTGATGAAATTTGAAATTTGTATAAAAACGGCTAGTTTTATGCGATTTTTGACTCAAGTTTATAATTTATCAGGGATTGACATTTGTATCAATAAATAGAATACTCCACATCAAAAACGACCTTTCGCGAAGATATTATTATTACAATTGTTCTACAAAAGTGTAAGTAATATTGCTCACTAGATAAAAATTTGTTACATACATTGCCGAAAAGTGGAAATCAATATCACGTTTCGTTTGGCCGCAATCGTTCCGTCCCGAGACTTTTGCCGGACCCTGTAGTTCTTCATTGACAAAGATTCAAAAAATATGATAAGCAAGTTTACTTTCCTATTCAAATTGAGAAGGTATGATCATTTCCGGCTTAAGCGAAAGTTCTAAACACATGAAAATATTTCGCTTTAGCTCTAGGAATGGGTCCAGTAATGCGCATGAAATTTGTATCTTCATTGCACAATACTTTTTTCTACATTTAGCCCTATATGTCTCACGAGGCACCCTGCATGGTTTGCTATAATCATGATCGCTTAGATCTGGATAAGTACTTCTTTAGGTCTAAGTCAGCATGTGTCTGTCTCTTCAAAATAAAAATTTCAAAAAGACGAAGTGCTTGAAAATGGCATGAAGCCAAAAGGTCACAGACAGATTAATAATTAATTACACTAGTGAAAACGAAATTTCATTTCAACATCCACATATACAAGTTAATTCTTGTTGAGTTATACCAGCACAAGAAGCATGGTACTATTCGTAACATTGACCAGAGATAAATTCACTGTCTTTGACCATACATAATCTTGATATTCCAACATGATATACCCATGAGATGGTTGACAATCACATTAACACTTTTTGCGTTTGATAAGTTGATTTTCCTACAAGTTGCAAATTTTAGTAATCGGTGTGAACATTTCCATGGGCTTGTTTGATTTTTTTTGCATTTCAAAGCAGAAAATGCACATAAATTTATAACCCAATTCATAAAACTTATTATGCATAAACCTTCTGAATGCTGGTCGCTAAAATTTACATCCATCGTTCCCATCCTAACAATGTTCGAACCGAGTGAATCGCTTCCAAAAACCCCATTCTGGTATTTGATTCAAATCACTGATATAAGAAACTTTTTTCATATTTGGAAAATTACTATTTTTATGTTATTGCAACAACTTCAAAGATATAATATGTGATTACACTTGAAAGAAACTCGTATTTCCGCAGAAAAATTGAAAAATAACGTGATCAGAATAACACCACGGAATGAATGTCTGTATTATTAAAAGTAATTGAGTTAATTTCGAGCAACGTCATCCACTAAATACAATTAACATTCCTCAAGTTGCTCGCCGTTGACTCACAAAGTATTTCTTTTCATTATAGACTCGTCTTTTTCGGTATTATTCAATTATGTTTTGTTAAGTGTTTTGCAAGTTTCCACATTTTGCATTTCGCTCTACGGTACAAATTCTTCAATTGTTAGGTGTTTGGCAAGAGCGCTAATTAAATCGCACAAACTTTATAATTATATGGTAATATAATAATACGAAAATATATATTGTTAATTTACGCTACTTGCTTTTGTTCAATTCTTGAAGAAAATAGGAATGTTATTATGCAACGGAATTATGATTGAAAAAATTTTACTTCAAGTTCATATTTACAGAAAAATATACAGCTAAAATTTAGTAGGATCATGGAAAGTCAAACTTCAAGTCGTTCTCATTCACCAATAATGTAACTAATGGATAATAATATATTGGGTGGTCCATCATAACTGATCACTAGATTTATATAGAAAACGGCCATAGTCATCCAAAATTCAACATACAGTGTGTCCTCGGATGGACTGAAATATAGGAAAAACTTTTTTATTTGTAAGTTTGTAATTTATAAAAGTTTTTACCCGTCTCAAAACCTCTAATTCTGAAATGAAAATCTAAATATTCTTCTCGACCGCTAAAAAAATTACAAAAACGTGAAAATTTGTGCAAAGTTCTTCATTAAATCACATTATCATGTTTTCTCTCATAATTTGTCAGTGTCAATAAATATTTGTCAGTCTTTATTTCCACTTATTAATAATTACGCTAACTCCTGAAAAAAGAATTTACCTAATTCAATGCTACATGGCTGCAATCCGAAAATTTCAAGAAAAGTTCCCTGATGTTATCGTGTGTTTGAATACTGTTATAAATTAGGTAGAAAAATTTGAAAGAACAGGTAGCGTACAGAACATCAAGAAAAGGAAAATGACACACGATGGAAAAGATGCTGCTGCAATAATGGCATTAGACTAGGTTGAAGCCAACCCAAAATTAACGTTGAGAGAAAGGTCTGCACAACATTAGCAAGACACATTTACAAAGGATTTCCGAAGAAAACAAACCTTTCAAACCCTTTTTGATACATGAGTTGAGCAATCGTGATCATGTTTTGCGTTTAGAATTTAGTTTATGGGTGGGGGAAAATCAGTTGGCAAATCAAAATTTGTGTAGAAAAATTATTTTTTTGGATGAATTGACATTCACAAATAATGGGAAAATTTCTTCACAAAACTGTGAATTTTGGTCGAGAGATAAACCAAATTCCGGAATTGTAACGGGAAGTCAATATTATGAAAAAGTGAATTGTGTATGGAAGAACTATCGGTCCATATTTTTTTATTAATAAATATGGAGTGGTCTCCACTCGACTTTCTCGCATGTAGATATATTATATACATACAAATTCAAGAATTTTTCTACC
>JAUIMX010000111.1:0-15705 GCA_033557805.1 Phaenonotum sp. SLE1380
ATAGCACAATGTGGACATGATTTTAACTTGAGTCCTAAAACATCAGGCGCGAAGAACGAACCAGAGAAAATGATATGGAGGAAATGGCTTCAAAAATACTTGAAGAAAATTCATCTGTCAGCATATGTAATGCGATCACGTGCTAACATTGAAAAAACTTTGAAGCATCACTGCAATTTGTCAGGCAAATCACTTAAATACGCTCAAATTCACATTCAAATTGATCAAAAGATAATCATAAGATAATAACAACAAAAAAGTTATTTTCAATAATAGATGTAATGGAACCAAATAATGTGAATTCCTATCTCTTTTTCTATTTTTCAAAATAACTGACATTGTTCCTCATGCACTCGCGAAGTCTTTGTTCTAATGAAAACATGTTTCTTCTCAACTTTTGTTCTCTCGTAATTTTTGCGAAAGCTCGATTCTGTTCTGCAATTTAGCATAAACTATTTCTTTCATTTGACCACATACATGAAATCATCACCACGTCCTATCCAACGATTTGCGAAATTTTTGTTGAGACAATCTCGACATTGCCTGCTAAAATGTGGATTTGGCACGCGTCGGCGTCGTGCATATACCAAAGTGACCGTCTTCTCAGTGAAGGTATATCTTCTAAATACTCATGGATGTTTTGTGATAAAAATTGAAAATACAGTTCCCCATTCAATTTTCCAGGTAGAAAGCTACAGAGTGAGCCAAAATGATTGACCGATGTTCTAATTTCCCGCCAAGGGATATAATTTTTATAGTTGGCATTACTGTTGGTCAAATTACACCCATAGGCGTCCAAATAGGTTATGTCCAAATACAAGATAAATTTTAATTAACTAACTAGGGTTCTTTTGGACTAAAAAATTCAAATAGATAATTTACTATCGATTATCTATTTGCTTTGTTGCTAAATAAGAAGATATTTATGCAATAGACTTGTGTTTCAGGGAAAATAATAAACTTTCAAATCTTAGGAGCGCCACTGAAAATATGAAACATTTGGTTACAAACCCTGATTCTAACTTGATAGAGCAAAATCCCTAACTTCTTTCAGGCGGGAAATTTGAATGCCGGTCAATCATTTTGGTTCACTCTGTATATGCTAGTAATTCGTTTCCTAATGTTGCAGCCCAAACATTAATTCCGAGGTAATATTGATAATGGGTTGTTTTTCTAGCGTGCAGATGTTCCTTCGTCCAAATATTCTCATTGTGCATATTGAACAGCCCATCTCGCATGAGGGTTGCTTCGTCAGAAAAAATGATCTTACATAAAAATGAATTATTCTCATTGAGTTTAAAACCCGTTCACAAAGCAGCATTCGAGCAGCAAAGTCGTCCGGTGAAAGGTCTTGTGCTTGTGCAAAATGGTAAGGATGTGACTGATGCTCTCTAGCAATCCTCCAAACCATTATGTGAGATGTACGGACTTGAACAGCAGTTCGATTTGTAATAGTTGGCGGATATCCATTCAGCGAATATAATATACCCTTTCTTGGTACGTTTTCTTCCCCTGTCTGATGTTCTAGGCCTCAAGTTCCCCATTTCACGTAACCGTCGTTCACTATTCGAAAATGTCTTTGAATATGACGTAACACGTTGAAGGTATTTTTCTGCATAAAGTCTTGCAGCTCTACTAGCTTTCTCATCACATTTTCACAAAGTTAAAATCATGTCCACATACTCTGAATATGTGAATTGAGCCATTTCAAATGAAATTCTATTATAATTCAATTAATATCACTTCAAAATTGAAAGAAATTTGATGTTTCCGACAGTTTACAAAAATGAAGATCAGTCATGGCAGCTCGTATTAAATCGACCATAATTATTCGTTATGCACTGCAATCTAATTTTCAGATGCTTTTTTCTCGAAAACGGTTCGTCCTATCAAGATTGAATAAGAGTACCTTTTTTCCGCAAAATAGATGAAAAAAATAATAAAACTCGATTTAAAAAAAGTTATAGTCATAATTATACCGACGTTCAGTTCTTTATACATCAAATGGTAAAATTGTTACATTTCACATTACAGCTTCTCATTATACAGAAAAAAATGAGCCTGTATTTCAAATTTCATATTCCTAACTTGAACGGTTATTGAGATAAAAACAAAAAAACTGTTCCTCGTCAGCCATCTTTGAAGAGGTATAACTCGGTAGGGAGGTGACTTGGAAAAAAAATTTCTTTAGATTCAGTCATCATCTACTTGTAGGTTTCCATCTATTTCTGTTACACCCTTGTATAAAGAAGAAAAATTATTGACATTTTTATGGCGGAGGTGGATTTTTCTCAAGTTGATTTTTTTAAATAGAAAATTGACCTTTCTCGATATTTTTAATAAAAATTACAGGATATCATGATTTTACGAGGGAGAAACGAAGCATATACCATTACCAATATAAAGTTGAACGTTCGGTATCTTCTAAACAAAATTATATGAAATGTGACACGACCGCTGTTGCCATTCAAGATTTTTGGGTTGGTATTGTCAAAGGCAAGCATTGCCACTCAGGGGGTAGTATATTCTACTAAAACACCCCTCTTCGGAAAAATGACGTGTTTTGACCTTTTCCTCAAAATTAAATAGTAAAAAATATATTCAACGTGGCTCCTTTTCAAATGAACACAGTGTATACAGGGTGAGTTTTTATAAATTGGCCAATCGTTAATCGTGTTGTGACAAGCGTAACCAGAACAAATTACCGTAGTGGCAAGAAACCCCTTCCGCAGCGGGCATTCTTCAAAATATTCTATTTTACAGCTTATATTTCTACTTGAGTAAAACAATTCTTTTCCAAAATATTGTGAATTTATGTAATAATATTTCAACCCAAACTTTATTTGTAGTTAGGGGTGTATTTTATAATAGAGTGGCATACTGTGTACAGCGAATTAGGGTAATAAATTTAAACATTCAAGATCTTAATAATTCGTTTTAATTCTCCACCAGTTATTGTGATTGAATCTTTTTTGTGTTAGTGAATTATTAACTGGAGGTAATTTGAGGTTTCGTTTTCATGGTAAACTGAAATTCGTTTTGGTTGGAGCATGAAATGATTTTTCACAAAGGACCATCTCAACGGATGATACTTTGACAGAAAATCGGAATCAGATTTGAAGAAGCAATAAAAAATAGGTCTGGCGGATTTGTTATATTCCGGGTAAAGTGCAAAATTGTATTTTTTCACCCACTGAAAAAATCTACTCTACTCCTTTGTACAAAAGTCTTGCTTCTACACAGAAAGTACTATGGCTTCACAAAGAACTGTTTTGCTCAAGTGGAAATGTAAGCCATAAAAACGAACCTTTTGAATACTGTTCGCTGGCGAAAGGGGTTCCTTTCCGCAACGTGTTAACTTGTTTTGGTTAACCCTGTCACAGCTTGATTAACGATTGACCAATTTATAAAAACTCACCCTGTATACACTAAATGTCGAGAAAGAATTGTCAAGCCTCTCACATGATAATCGAATTTGGATCAACATATAGTTGCAGCGTTGGAATCAAATAGACGACCTGTGTGTTTGTGTGTGAGCAATCACTCCAACAAAAATTAACCCAAAAAAATCCGATCAAAAAATGTCAATCGCAATGGGGGCAAATTTATTTGATTGGAGTTGACGTGCACAAAATCTAATAGAAAACTTACAACTACGATTCCGCTGCAAGCTCCCAAAATACTAATAGTTCATATAGTTTCAGTGGGTTAGCTAAGCATGATATTGATGTTGCTTTTAGGGATTTCATAAATAATGCCGAAAATAATTTGTCAGGTAATCCTAAGGCATTTTGGAGGTTCGTTAATCTCAAAAGAGGGTCGGCATCCCTCCCATCCATGGTGAGCCTGAGTGGAGTTCTTCACTCTGGTCCTGGATCCATAGTGAGCGTCTTTGCTACTTTCTTCTCCAGTGTATATTTGGGGGGCGCTAGTCACGCTTTTGATGTTGAAGAGGGAGAGGTGATTGATTATCCGGTCACGAGTTCGCCGGTTTTCTCTCCAGAAAGTGTGGCTATGCCTGCCTCTGGGCTTTGGGCGGACTTCGTGTCTGGACCGGATGGTATCCCTGGCTTGGTGGTCAGGGACTGTGCAGTGAGTTTTTCTGAGCCACTGGCCTGTATTTTTAACCTGATTATCAGCTCAGGATGTTTTCCCTCTGGTTGGAAGGTGGCTCGTATTACGCCCATGCTGCTGACATCGAAAATTATCGTCCCATTGCGCTACTGTCTGTCATCTCCAAACTCTTTGAGAGTATGATATACGATGTCATGTATTTCTCGATTCAGCGTCGCATTTCAATTAACCAGCATGGATTCATGAGAGACAGATCAACGGTCTCAAATTTATTAAATTTTCGTCAATTCGTATCCCGAATCCTGGATGGCGGGAGCCAGGTTGACTGTGTCTATTTGGATTTTTCTAAAGCGTTTGACCGCATAAGCCATTCCTTACTTCTGAGGAAGTTCGAGTGCCTAAACTTTTCTCCATCTTTTGTAGCGCTAAGTCAATAATACTTATCAGATCGTCTCCAGTTCGTCGAATACCTGGGTCATGCTTCTTCTTGCTACCTGGCTCCATCTGGTGTTCCTCAAAGATCTAATTTGGGAACTCTACTCTTTCTATAATTTTTTTTATATAGCGGCACTTTTTTGCCCCATCAGGTCTATTGGGCGCTTTCTAAATTAATACTAACCTACAGTTCTTATCCTAACAAGGCGTAAATTTATTACGAATGAAGGAACACCTTGCTCGCGGTTTGAACCTGGAGTGCTGAGGCGATATAGTCGGTAGTACAAGCGCTCTACCAACTAGACCACTCTCGCACCTCTTTCTATTATTTATGAATGACGTGCATTGTGTTCCATCCTCATGCGTACTAACGTATGCGGATGATATTGAGTTGTTCAGAGCGGTTAGCGGTCTCAATGATTGCCTTCCGTTACAGAGCGATCTGGATGCATTATGTAAGTGGTCGAGGCGCAATTGCTTGCCTCTAAATGCATCCAAATGCAGGGTAATGTCGTTCTCCAGGAAGCGTGAAGATGTTGATTTTGTTTACCTGATCGATGGTGAGAGTGTGGTGAGAAGTCAGTTGATCCGTGACCTGGGCGTGCTCTTCGATAGCACACTGTCTTTTGGTGACCAGGTCACATGAGTTGTGTCGTCGTCTATAAGAATGTTGGGCTTTGTTCTCAGGAATGTCAGAGACTTTAATAACATTAGGGCGCTCTCCACTCTCTACCAATCGCTCGCCAGGTCACGATTGGAGGATGCTTCCGAGGTGTGGTATCCTTGTTATGCTAAATCTGTAGATGTGTTGGGAAGGGTGCAACGCAGGTTCTTAAAATATCTGGTTTTTCATCAAAATCATATATATCCTCCTCGTGGATATCCACAGAGTGCGTTGTTGGTGACCTTTAATTTCGAGAGCTTACACCATAGGATATGGGTCTTTTTGGTCTATTACCTTTACAAGATTGTAAATGGCCTATAGTGGGTTATCCTGAGTTCCTGTCGGAGGTCAGCTTTCGTGTACTATCAGTGGCGAATCGCAGGAGGGCTTTGTTCTCTCTCAGGACTGCTTGTAATGATGAGGCTGTATAACGAGGCTTGTTCGAGTTTAGATATTTTCAGTGACAGCCCATCTGAATTTTTTAGAAAGATTAGAGCTCTGCTGCCTCGATGATCCTGAGCCTATTTATATGTATATTTTTTATAGAAATAAAAAGAAGGTTCGCACTTCCTTGCCTAAAATGTTTATTAACAGATTTTGTTAAGTAGCTACATGTTTGTGTGTTCATTGGAATAAGCTTATTGATGTTATCAATGTCTAAAATTGAATGCAGTGTCTCTTTACAATGTTTCAGAGTAGTTTTTAAATTATCCTTGTATTTGTTAATTGGGTTCTTTGAGATTTTAAATATTTTATTATCCGAGAAAAACTTGTAGGTCTTATCAAAATATTGTTCTTTTGGTATGATTGCGATGCCCGCACCTTTATCAGCTTGTACAAAAATAAGGTTATTGTCCAGTATTTTCTTTTTAATTGAATATATTTTTTTGTTTTACTGTATATTTCTGTATTTGAGTTTGTTTGTTAACGTATATTTGTCTCTTCCTACTCTGTAATTGCCTGTGCGTTGAGTAGTGTGTCAATAAATAAAAATAACAAATAACAGAAAAGTACTTGCAAAGGTAACATTCCCAAACACCTCTTTTACCTTCAATTCAGTTTCCAAGGAAATATTCATGAAAAATCAATCGAGAATGTTGATCGTAGAAAATAATAGATTAAAATGAGCACTAGAAGAGACACTTCATGTGTCGAATATGTAATTTCAACGGTGAATATAGATGAGCCACAAAAAGCGATTTTGCTGCGAGTGGAATATACTATTTTCTAACACGCAAGGTTATTAAATGTCATTTAATCATTACACCGCTGATGGCGAGGTAGTTTTACAGTCGCCAGCTGATCCCTAACAGTGAAATGATACTACAGTATCATCAAATGAGTTACATACCGTCCAGTTCCAATGACGTTTGAATGAAAAAGACAATAGTGGGTTGAAAGAGTTAGATACTGGAATTGTTTTGTGGAATGAAACCATATTCGTTTTTCAATGCACATTTTACCGTATTTCACATCCAGTATTCAAAACAAAGGATATAAATTTTATTTTTAATACCAAAAATATGAAAAAACGCCTCCCGTCGGATGGGATAATGTATTAGAGTGCATTAAACCTCCGTTTTGAGTACCAAAATAGGGCTAAAGTGAATGCAAGATAAATCTAAAACTCAATAGCTCTCGAGCGTATCCCGTACGTCAGTTTGAAGAGGGCAACAGCAGTAAAACAAGCCAGTAAATATTTTTTTTTTCTGGAGTGTAGTGATAAACCAGAGGCGAGAGGCACTCTACATTCTGCACCCTAGGAAAATGTAATAAAGAAAGTAGTGTAAGTAAACAATTCTTGGGGAAGTCGATGCCTTAGAATTCTTAAGCTGGCAACGTTCTAAAAGTAAATCAAGTGGCATTCGGTGGTTTGGATAAGCCTTTAGGATTTTCGGTTATGTGTAACACCTTTTATAGCATATAAAAACAGGGTAGAGCTAGATAAGGCACATAATAATCCGGACGCTATGCCATGAAAATGTAATGTAGCAATTTTTTCCATTCAACTACAAGAATCCATGAAGAGGGTAGACAAAAAGAGAGAAACTTGGTAATTTATGACGGCTGCAATTCTAATGGTCTTGGGAAGTGGCCCATAAACTAAATGATTTCAAACAAACTTTACTCCGGTAGGAATGGCTTTTAATTTGGTGAAAATTTATAAATAGAAAGCAGGACAAAGCAAATCTGTTTTCATGCTGCTCTATTTAGTAGAAAATTTAATGCAATTCAATAAAGCTCGAACAACTTTAGCCACGATTGGAAAAAATCGCGTGCTTGATTAAATTACAATTGCGATTACTGATGCTTTATCGACTTTACTTTATATTTACGTAACGTCACGATATTTTAAGATCACTATTATATATGGCTGATGGAAGTACTTCGTAGTTGCTACCATTGGTCATTTTGGTTTCATTAGGTGTCCATTTGGAGTAAAATCTCATTAGATTCTTTGTCTTATATTGACGTTGATTTTATATGTCTATATGTGACACATTTTCCTCGCTGCGCACGAAAAAGCGCACTCAGGTTGGACAGTTGTTGTAGTGATTTAGAGACTAAATATCTGTTTGATGTGACTCGATGATGCATATGCTGTTTCCGTGGATCATACAAGTGTGACGGCGCAAAATTTAATTCACGCCGTCACTGGTAGAAAACTCGACTAGTAAGGGCTAGTTACCCTTAGGCAACTTTGGAAACCCGAAATCCGTTACCTGGGAGACAAGAATTCCGGGAACTTACAAGATTTGGAAGCTAACATATAGGCAAAAATGTCAAACTCACCCCGTACCATACTGATAGAGGTTACAATAAACGCCAGAAATAGGTTTGAGGCCTATATATGTATAGGTAAGTTTTCTGGAGAGGAATTTGTATGTAAACTCCATTTAAGATTCCAAATTTGGTTCTCAATTTAAATTTCACGTCAATAGTGTGTCTGTTTTTCTATTGAATGAAAGTCGTACGGCGCATGCAACTATCGCTATTTTGTTTTACAATTAATTATCGAATATTCTCAGAATTTACAACTGAAAATACAATTTTGAATATTTGGTGTTGGTTTGATTTCTGTCAAAGATAACGGAAATATTTATGAACAAAATGAAAATGTTCAACCAATAACTTCAAAAATATTACAAAACCTCAAGTAGTATTGCGATGAAAACTGTTACTCAAAGAAAAGTACATTATTGATTGAACAAAGATATTAACTAACGATTTTAAATTGTTCAATTGATATTCTCAACTTGTTGAAGAATATTGAAGAAAATTTGAAATTGACGACGTTATTTATTTTACCAAATTATTGGAATGCGATTTAATGTTGATATTTATTTGGTTAGTACTCTTGAATGTTATTTCAAAATTTCAACAGTTATTGATAGTTAGAACAAAAAATTTAGAATCTAAAACAATCTTCCATGTATGGTATTTGAATTTGACATTATAAATTGCTTCAATGAACATTTTCAAGTGCTTTATGCAACAAATAAAACTTTCACAATGACGTCTCAGAAAAATGTTACTCTAAAATTAATCGCTCTTAAAATACAACTTCCAGTTTGTGGAAGTTTAGTGAAGTAAAGTTGTAGTTCGTAAACTCACAACCAGATGAATTTTATATAGAACGCCTTCCACATTTTTGAGGAGCAATTGAAATCGAAAAATACTTTGAGTTATGAAGTTTAAATTGGGTATCAATATTTTTCAATATCTTTTGATATAAATTTATTGTGTTTGAAGACCGACTACAATCAATCAAGTCAATTCATCAAGACAACACTTAGATGCATATTGGATGATTTTCTAATTTATTATCATCAGTTTGTTGACACAACAATCAAGATTTGTTATAACAATCTTTCGAAATTTGTTCCCTTAAACATAGTGCACCTGCAGTTCATACGAAGCTTATTCCAAGTAACTAAACAGTCGAAATAACATTTTGATAGTTGTATTAACAATATTTTTCCTTCAGTGTAGATATTTATAGCATTTATGTTACAATTTCGAAATCTTTTTCATTTTTCTCCAGTTTCAAGTTATATAAATCACATAGGACAGAGCGACGAATCAAAGTTGAAATTGAATGATAATTTCGAATCTATAACATAAAAGCTGTTGTAGAGTTATTTAGCAGAAACCAGTTGTATTACTTCAAGGAAATTGCAGCGTCATCATTAAGCTACCAGGATAAGCGACAGTAACGATATTAGTAAAGATGCTGCAATAAAGACGATCGAGTTCATTATAGAACTATCGCTTCCGCAGATGAGCTTGCAGAAAGGTCAAGGAGAATAGATCGTTTGGTCGCAATATGGGGTGACATTATGGTCAGAACTATCCCAATTAACATTAATGTGAGGGTATTATTTAAGGTGTCAAATATACTGTTGAATCGAGGTTAAACGTAAAGTGTTATAGGTCGTAGTAGGGTTTCATCTTAAAAGCGCGTTTTCCGGTTCTATCGACGTTTTAAAAGAACATAATGGAAGAAAAACTGAACAAATTATACGTGCTGTGCTCAAAATGTATTTTTTCCTTCAAACGTCACAGAAATAGACATTATATAACTCACTTGATGATACAGAAGTTCCATTTCTTAGCCAATGCAGACAAGTCATACACTTTAAAAGCTAAAGCAGCAAAAGTATAATAAAAACTGCCGCTAGGAATCCGTTATTTAAAAAGTACGTAATAGGTTGTCATAGGTTTGTTATTTTTACCTCACATTTTACACCTGCACTGTCCTGTAAGTGAGAGGGGAATATACAGAAACGTGGGTAAGAGAGGGCAGGCAAGCAAAATATGTAAACTCGTAAGTTAGAATAGCTCGGTCCACAATCGTTGACTGATATGTCACTGCCACAATACTAGGTTAAAATATTTTCATCTGATATTTTAGGTTATACCTGGTTATCCCTAATCATATTTCACCTATTTAAAGAAAAAGTAGCACCCTTACACCATGGGCAGCGCCTATATTTTACGTGGAGTCAAAAATATAAGAAATGGTGAGTTTTTCTTCGTAATTTTATACATAACCTAACGTATGATGTTTACTTAGTACGATTTCATTTTCAAATTACAGAACATCAACAAGCACTTTGGTTGTTATTTTGGTAAATTGAAGGAAGAATTGCTATTAAGTCAAACGCATAGATTCGAAGTAATCAGTCTCATAAATCGAATCATTTTCTACGCCAGAAATTTATTATTACTTCGTAATGGATCAAAAGTGATATCTAGCATTTGCATTCGTTCACGCAGAACAATTGTTTTGCGTATTAAAAAAAATCAAATAATGTTTCTGACTCGGCTTATTACGAGGCTCGTTACCGGCAGTTTTGGACAGCCCTGATTTAAAGTGTCAACTGTGCTCGAGCGAAATGAGAAAATATCGGCGCCAATTCGCTTGCGGTACCATAGGTCGGAGCCATTTTTGCCACCTTAATCATTCATATTCATAAAATTAAAAAACTCAAACTTTCACTTAGGCATTGGTTGTAGAATATTTTATTGGTATTTGATGTATCTGTTCCTTGATGTATTGTATTTTTACTAATTCTTATATGTGATGATTCTAGTATGAATCTTTTTATATTTTCCTCATGCAAAATTTCAGGTTCTGCAAAATCGAAAGTAAGTTTGTTGCATTTTTTGATAAATTCGTCGTATTTATTTTATTTGAGTTCATGTTCAAACAGTATTGCGATATTTGGTTTTTGAATGTATTGGATTTGGCGTGACTGGGTAGAATCGTTGTAATTAATTTGTTATATCACATGATCCTATGAAAATCTATATAGGTAATATGGATTTAGTATTAAAATCCATTAATTGTGTTTCAAAGAACTGTATGTAAATTGAACATTTTTCAATTTAGATATTAAAAACCCACCAGAAAAGTGAGATTGTTAAATATTCGATAGAGTTTTTGGTGTTTCTATTTATCATTTTCTCATTTTATACAATTTTAAAACACAAAGCATTAAAGCATAAAAACACTTCGTAAATATGGTGGGAAAATGCCTTGAAAACTTGAATAAAAAAGAAGTCAAGTCTCACACGTACTAAAATAAAGCAAAACATCAATTTTATATTCTCATGCCTAATTCGTATCTCAAAATGCGAATAAAAAATGTTACCGGAAATAACTTTATTAAATCATTTCGAATCTTCATTATTATCCCAACCCTTGTTTTGTTACACGCTGCAGATTGAAATATTTTACCCCCCTCGCCCATTGTTTCGTTATTTTTTAATTTACTTTCTCCCATCCTTTTTTAACTTCTCATTTACCTGGCCATCTTTTGTCCCCTGGTGAATTTGGAGCATCCTTTCGTTCGATGAAATTCGGGGAAATGCGGAAGTAGAATTATTAATAGGTATACTGCGGTGTCAGTGCTTAAAAGGGAAAAATACAATTCTGTCCATGGATTAACGTTATTATGCTGTACATTAGCATAAGGTTGAAAGGAAGCCGAGAGAAGCTCTTAGAGATTTCTTCTTTTTCGCCGCTGAAATTGCAATTTGGACTTGCTTTCAGCGAGACAAGAAAATATTGAGCGGTGTTTTACGCATTAAAGCATGTTATAAATAATTTATTCTCGAAACCCTTGATCTCGCCGATTATTTTTTATGTAAGACGTTTCTCCCCCTTGTGAAAGGTTTAGATTTGGATTTGGGGCGACGGACGGGGCCGGTAACGTATTTCATATTTTCCTCAGGCTTTGTCAAGTTTTATTTAGCAAATTTTAAAAGGATTGAAGATAAATTATTCATCTCCTCAGAAGGAAACAATTCGCTTTACACTCGCTCTATTGGAATGTTTATAAAAAATGAGCTGTATCTTAATATGATATATTTTTTGTAACTGTACCCCTTGGAAGATACGATCGATGCTCCAAAAATGGATCTTTACCGTCCATAAATTTATAATGAGAATATTCAGTTATGGAAACCATTTCTATTTTTAAAATGACCTATTTTCAGGTATAATGTTGCAACATTTGGTTGGTTAAAGATAGATAAAACTGAAACTTCTTTTTTCCTGAACTTTTGAAGCATAAGCAACAACGAATTTTGAAAAATATTGATTTCAAGTACACTATTTTTTTCCAGTAAAAATATGATGTACCAAGTAAATAATAAATAAATAAATAAATCATATATTTATTGGCCCATAGAAATCATACATAACAAATATACGTATACACATACATATCCATATACAAAAAATACAAAAAAAATATATAAAAAAATATACACCTATACAGGTGTCCTATTTATCCGACAGAGTAGAATATCTCGGAACCAAAGCTCTGTATTGAAAAAATGATAGGTATACAAGTTCCTTCAATATTTGGGAGCCATCTTTTAAAATTAGTTTCAACTATGCGGTGTTCGGTTGATACCGGACCAATACCTAACTCATTTTTTTTTAATGGAAACCCCGATATTTTATTCATAATTTGGATTCTCTACCAAATTTCAATAGAACTTTATCTGAAATATTAGTCGTTAAAAGTTTTCGAGATATTTCGTATTGTTCAGAAAATTTTCAATTTGTAGGTATTACTTTATTTTATTGTAAGGCCCACATTTGAAATAGGAAGGAAATAATTTTTTCCTGAAAACTTAAGAAGGGTCCGTAGTTCAGAATGACATGAGTACTAAGCCGCCATTTTTCAAAATGACGTCGTACAGTGCAGTTGAATTTCAAATTTTTCAAAGCACGGTAACTTGATATTTTCAAATGGAACACCCTGTATATCATTATGTCATCATAACAGGTGTTATGAGAGCTTCCATTTTTGTTAAGGCTTCCCTATGCCTATCTTTCGAATTTATCAAGTTAAAATAGGTTTTGTAAAAAATAGCTATTTTTCAAGGTTATTTTCTTCATAGTGTGCCATGAAAACAATATTCCAAAAAAATTGCTTCACATGTTTTAAACAAAGCAGATACTAATAGCAACAAATATTTAGAATAAATATTTGGTGAAAAATGAAAAAAGAATTTTATAATATATTTTTGACATGCCACTAATTTTAATATGTTTTCCGTAAGATGGAAACAAAATCATTTCCTTGCGTTTTTTTCTCAATATTGATGGTGAATATTTGTTGCTATAAGTATCTTCTGTATTTGAAATATGTAAATCAATTTTTTAGAACATTATTTCCACGGCACACTATGAAAACAATCTTGAAAAGTATCCAATAGGCCCACGATGGCGAAAAGGTGGCGCTATATAAATCTATTAAAAAAATAAAGAAGCCTCATTAAAAACGGGACAATGTTTCATTAAACAAACTATTCATTTAATTGAATCAAACCATACATCACGTAAAATTATACTGTTCAGTTATCAATGGCTCAGGCTAATGACTGACGATACAGGGTTATTACGTCAATAGCGGTCGCCTCTGGGTATTGATGATTACCTTCTCGTAAGGTACAAATTGTTTCATATTCCAACAGTTGACCGCATCACATGGTTTCTATTGAAAAAGCCGATTATATGATTTTTGACGCCAATATCATTTATTTTGATATTTGATATTGATTTCAAAAAACCATATCCTGAAACCTGAAAGTCTTGGGTTGTTTCTTTTCACTCCAAAGAGAACAGAATGAAGAATTCAGTATCTTACCTCAATGGCCGTTCAAGTGGGCGCAGGTATTGAGACAATTATCGCTCCACATTGTGCTCAAAACATTCTTTAGTGTATAATTCTATTTCAATTAGTTAAAACAATTAGAGTGAATCATAAGGATCATAAGGCTCCATTGCATGAGCAGAAGAAACTCTTTGAAGATTTTTCAATACGCAGTGAAATTTAATTTCATATTGTTTGTATTCCATTGTAATTCATCACGCCAACATTAGAAGAACAGATTTCCCATCTGACGTAGAACGTCAAGGGACTTTTTCTACAGGCGTTACAATATGAACAATACAATGACGTATCGTTGTATTCAACTAGAGTAGATACATACTCCAAGATAACTCATTCATTATGTAAGAAGTACAAAATATACATAGCATCCTCCAACTGTAGATAATGAACGAATATATGTAGACTGTGTTTCAAATTTTAGTACAATATTTGGAAAAAATGTTACCCAGTAAAGGTGGATAATTACTAGGATAATTACTAATTGACCATTGCCTTTACAGTTGGACCTGCTCTCGGTGTGTCTTATTTTACATTTTCCAAAAATATTTACAGCAACCGATTCATTGTACACTCGTTGTACATGAAATATATAAAATTGTTACGTTAGTTACATATACGCTAAACATGTATTGAAATGACATTTGGTCTCTTATCTTGACAAAGAAACGATTGAATTTAATATTAGTTTTGTACCTAAAGAGCATGATCTATTCCCAATCAGTTCCAGGCAGTTCATTTTAAATATCTCTCTGGTTATATTCTTGACAACTTTGGGGTCGAAACTTTTCTGTCAACTTAAATAATTACTTGTTGAAAGTTTCACAGTTAGATTGATGTTTAATTCAAGATATTTACTATGAAGTTCATAACTTATTTTCATGGAAGGATTTCAAGCATTTCAAGTGCGAATATATACATAAATCAAAGAATTTTAACAAATGGTTTTACTTGTATACAGGGTGATTCACGTAACACTTAGAAACTTTTTAGGTCCCCGTTCTAATTTTATTCGGAAATTTTTTAACTAGGAAAAATTACATCTTGCCTTGCCTTGGTATTCCAAATAGAACCCCCGGTATATTTTTACATTTTTCGATTCAACCTTGAAAAATAATGTAATTATCTCAGTAATTTCTTTTATAACTTACCGTTCTCGAGATATTAGCTCAAATATGTTTTTTTTTCTGATTGCAGACCTAATTTGAAAAAATCACAACTTCTTTTAGTTTTCAGGATGAAATCCTCATATTTTTAGTGAAACTGATGAAGAACGAGGGCAAATTCGTATTTTTCTGTTAAATTATAAGTTGTTCCATTTGAAAAACATGGCTTTCGAGCTATTGAAAATATCATATTCAGAAAAATTTTTGAACAGCTCCAGTATATTTGATAAAATATACAAATTCGTCCTCGTTCTTCAACAGTTTCTCCGACTTATCTGAAAATATTAGAGTTTCATCATGAAAAATAAAAAACTATACAAAAAAACTTACCGAAATAAAATTACATTATTTTTCAACGTAAAATCTAATATTACAGTAATAGTATAAAGGGTGTTCTATTCGGAATACAGACCTTTCCGATATTAACGAAAGTGATAAAGGAATTAAAATATTTCATTATGCAAGGCAAGATGTAATATTTTCTAATGCCACTTTTTCGGAATAAAATAGAAATGGGATCCTAAAAAGTTTCCGACTAAAGTGTTACGCGAACCACCCTGTACATACCTGTACAGATTGAACCTTGAATCTTGAGCCCTTTTCCACAATTCAAAGTTAGTGTGTCTTCTTTACCTGTCTACCGAATGCCTATCCTAAAAGGAACAATACCCTG
>JAUIMX010001120.1:0-10178 GCA_033557805.1 Phaenonotum sp. SLE1380
TTTTTGTCTAATTTTGGTCGCAGAATCAGAAAATAGTAAAATATATAGGGTGTTCTATTTAAAATAAGAAAGTTATGATCTACTTCCGGTTAAACCGGAAACGATTTCAGTGCATTCTCATGTACAAATTTTTCATTTCTAGGAACCATTCAGATTCTGCAAATTTCAGAGTGAAATCTGTATTAATAAAAAAGTTATTAGCTGGACAGTAAATCCGGTGACACACGGTATTATTTTCGTCAAAAAAGGTATCAACCATACCACGTCGACAAATATCTGATATGCCTATCCAACCAAATTTTTCAATTTATATGTACACAAGTAGACTGATAAACATTATTTAGCACTAGACTCAAACAGGAGAAAACATCAATGAATAATCTTGCACGGTAAAATATGCAGTTCATAGACATAATTTCCAGAAAGTAATACTTTTTGTATTCTACATCCTTGTGATACATTTTAGCATCTAACAATATCAGACACCTTATTTTTTTGGCAATAAATTCAAATTTCCTAGTTTCTGACTAGCACTTTGTATATGATTCTATGGATAGGTGGTAAAGTTTACCAAGAATATGGCCAACCTTCATACTTTTATTAACGTTTTAAAAAAATTTTAAAAAATAACTAATCTGAATACAAAGAACTTTTGTTGAAATACAGTGCCGTAAGTACAAAACCTAAGAAAATTGTATACCTCTTACTTGGCTAAACGCATCATCACCATTTATTACACTTCTTTCATTTACATTAATTTCACTTTTGCAGAGCAATAATTTTCTCAAACTCATCCGAAAATTGTTGTCATAATACAAAAGCAAACCCAACTGTATCATAGAATTGAACAAACCGATAATCACGAATATCTTGTGTACAATGTAAAGATGCTCGTGTCCGCTTCATAATATGTTTTTGTAAAGAAAGTAATCGGATACTCCGGTAATTATGTTGCAAAATACAAAATTTAGTATTAGGTAATACCTCAAGCCATGCTTGATAGTTTTACCTTTAATTCTCCTATAGCAATAAAAAATGGATTTGAAAAACAATAAAATCACTTGAACACCAACACTCATAAAATACAAGATGTTTTCAGCATCGAAAATATTATGCTGAAACCAAACGGCTGGGAACAAGAAGATTAAAAACAATAGCCACAGTACCAGAAACACTTTATGTACCTTATCGAGAGTTAATCTTTTATAAATGACGTCAACCCATAAAACAAATACGAAAATTGAAAGAAAACTGTTAATATGTACATATATGGTAACCATGATCTCAAAAGTCTGCATATGGTTGAAAAGATCATTCCCAAGAAAAGTTATAAGTTTTGCTGGCTCAGCTAACATCAAGACTAAATCTGCGATTGCCCAGTGCAATATAATTATGTTTCTCGTTGTTTTGAGGTTGTTGAAATAAGCTATTGTTACAATTATTAAAATATCGGCAAACATTCCAAGAAAAGGAACAATGGTTCGTATAATGTCGAAGGCATCTATTGGTACATTATGGTTTCCATGCTCTTCTACTGGTACTGTAGTTTCATTTTCCAAATTTCCCATTCTAGTATTTCGATAGAATTCTGTAAAAATTGGCACGTATTAGAGTGATATATTTTGCTAGAGATTTCATTTAAATTTTAAGATGAACATGTATGATGGAGTTGGATATTAAAATAGCACGAGCTGTACGCTCAAGTGGTGCCGTCGGCTGGGATCGCGCTCTGTGTCGATATGCTATCATCCGTAACAGGTTCAAAGTCAGATTATGGCTGAATTTTTTTTGTCGGAATTTTCGCTCATTAGAAGTAGGTTAGGATCAATTTAGGAAACTTAGAATTATGTCACATTCCACAACTCTTTCTAGATTGTGGTGCTACCTAAAAACTAAAATATCGTCCAATAAGCTGATAGCTGAATAGATAGATCCATTTATCCAAAAAATTGATTTTTACCCAACCTTGAAAACATTTTCCAATTACACTCTCCTATTTTTCAGGTAACCGCTGCGTATTCCATACGACATTGAATTAGTTCGTAAGTAATCTTGGAGAAAATTCACAAGAGAGTTGAGGTCAAGTCAACGGAAATGAACAGTGAGCATTTTGAATTATTTTTGAAGTTTATGTTAATTGAAAGCAATGATCCAAAAGAAAAATGAATGTATGTCTGTTTGTCTGTCTGTCCGTCTGTTACCTATAGACGCCTAAACCACTGAACTGATCGAAATGAAATTTAAAAGTAATATCCTATGCATACCTGGGGTGGTTTCTGCGAGAATAGAATTAATTTACAATAAAAAGTTACATGTATAAATTGAATAAATGTTGTAATTTTTGACAATTAAGTGTACCTTCTTCTCTTCAGTTCTCACCGGGCAGGATCCAAGTATAACTACGAGAGGTGTCAAATTATTCGGGCTGTCGTTTGAGTAGTATAACTGAACATGGGATAGATGGCGCGCATGTTCAAATAAATCTAATATCAGCTAATTGATGGCCTCACAATGTACTAATCAATGGCGCAGCAACGCAATCCGGGTTTTACTAGTACTTTATCAAAAAGCAATTTCTGAACCTCCCAAGATTTAAAAAATAGCGATTGAAATTTGAATTTTTCTAATGTTTATAAAACGGAAGAAGCGTCTCGAGTTCATAAGGTGACATTAGCGTTTCGAAAAATACGGGGTAGCCTATGCAACCAACCGTGCCGATGGATGCCGAAATTAGGAAAAATGGTTTGGAGCAGTAAGTAGAAAAGTATACGCCATATTCTCAAATTGCTTAAAGTAACAAATGTTGTTGAACGTGGAAATAACGCCTACCATAACGTCAATGAATGTTTTGTTTGGACATCAATAACCCCATTCTGTGAAGCAAATTAATCATCAATGTTCCTTTCAGTCAAAATCTTTTACTAGGCATGGTTCATCGAGCTTCTCTGATTTACAACACTCTTCAAATGTCTCCGCGGAAAGGAGTAAAATGGTATGATTGTATCGTCGCTGTAAAATCAAACCGGCATATGTGCAAAAATTGAGTTTTTGAGTTGTTGGTGTCAGAAAATTTCTTCTCTTTTCCCATCTATTTTTATGACGAACCGGCATCGACATATGGTATAGGAAAATTTGATCAATGCATAAGGTGGCTTTAAGGTGAAACAAATAAAAGGTTAAAGGAAAATATCACATGCAAAAACTTTAAAGCGCTATGGTGAAAAATATGCATTTTGCAGATATGCCGGTTTTATTTCACAGCGACGATATGTACACAAGTAGATTGATGAACCTTATTCAGCACTTGGCTCAAACAGAAGAAAACATTAATGAATAATCTGCACGGTGAAATATGCAGTTCATAAACTTAATTTCCAAAAAGTGATGTATTTTGTGATCTACAAGCTTGTGATTTATTGTAACATCAAATAATATCTGATAAGCCTCCCCATTTTTTACAATAAATTAAAATTTTCCAGTTTCCGAATAGCACTTTGTATATGATACTATGGGTTAGGTGGTGAAGTTTACCAAGAATATCACCAATAAAAATTAATCCAATTTGAAAACCTCCATAATTTTATTAATGTTTTAGAAAATTACAAAATTGAATCTAAATACAAAGTACTTTTGTTGAAATGATTACAATATGAATTTCTAAACATAAATACAGTATCATAAGTACAAAATCTAAGAAAATTGTATGCCTCTTACTTGGCTAAACGCATCATTACCATTTACTACACCTCTTTCATTTATGTTAATTTTACTTTTGCACAGCAATAATTTTCTCAAGCTCATTCGAAAATTGTTGTCATAATATACAAGCAAACCCAACTGTATCATAGAATTGAACAAACCGACAATCACGACTATTCTTTGTACAATGGAAATATTCTGGTGTCCGGTTCTAATTATTGATTTGTAAAAAATGTATTCGAATATTCCCGTGATTATATTGCAAAATACATAATTGAGTATTAAGTAATATCTCAAATCATGCTTTATAGTCTCACCCTTGATTCTTCTATAGCAATAAAACACGGATTTGAAAAACAATAAAATCACTTGAACGCCCACTCCCACGAAATACGAGACGGCTTCAGCATCAACAAGATTATTTCGAAACCAAACGGCTGGGAACAAGAAAATTAAAAACAATACCCACAGTACCAGAAATACTTTATGTACGTTGTCAAGAGTTAGTCTTATATAAATGAGGTCTACCAATGAAACAAATACGAAAATTGAAAGAAAACTGTTAAAATGTATGAATATGGTAACCATTATCTTGAGAGTTTGGATATGGTTGGAGATATCATTCCCAACAAAAGTTAGAAGTTTTGCTGGCTCAGCTAACATCAAGACTAAATTCACGATTGCCCAGTGCATTATAATTATGTTTCTTGTTGTTTTGAGGTTGTTGAAATACGATATTGTAGCAATTATTAGAATATCAGCAAACACTCCAAGAAAAGGAACAATGGTTCGTATAATATCTAAGGCATCTGTGTATACATTGTGTTCTTCCACTAGTACATTAGTTTCATTTTCCAAATTTTCCATTCTAGTATTTTGATAGAATTCTGTAAAAATAGCACGTATTAGTCTGATATATTTTGCTAATGATTTTATTTAATTTTTAAGTTGAACATGAATGATGAAGTTGAATATTTAAACTGCACGGGTTGAACGGGTAAGTGGTGATGTCGGCTAAGATCTCGCTCGGTGTCGATATGCTACCATCCGTAACTGGTTCGAAGTTAGCTTATGGCAGAATTTATTTTTCGAATTTTTTGCTCTTTAAAGAGCTAGAACCGTACATTGGATAGATTTAGCCCCGAATTAGGCCACATTATGCGATTCTTTCTACATTATAGTGATACCTAAGGACTTAAATATCGTTCAATGAGCTTATAGATCTTAGCCAAATAATTATTACTTCTTGGAAATATCCTCCAATTATATTTTATTGTTCCTTAGGTAACTGCTGCTCATTTCATACGAAATTGAATTTGTTCGTAGGTAATCTTGGAGAAAATAAAGGTTGAGTAAATGGAGGTGAATAATTGAAGAGACTTTATCATTCTACATTGCTCTAATTACGGTTTTTCCAACGCATTTATATCGATTGATGATTTTCATCAATAGTAGTTATTGTGACTAATAGGATGTAGTTATCTCCAATAGTCTGAGTGAGAACCAGTTTTATATCGCCATCTATGGACGAAATCAACGACCTAATGATGCATTTGCACGCACATTTTCCCAGTGAGACTGTGGAGTGGAACATAAATTCTTTTGAGAAATAATCAACTTCAATCATGGAATCCTGCAAAAGTTCGATTTTCTGTCTCAACTGCACACATTAACACGTTCCCGCCGGGTCGACCCACCGGTGGGTCGCTGCAACAATTCTAGTTAACTATGATTTTGACAGTTATTGCACATTGTGACATTTTTTTGTGAACACCCTTGTCCACAAGATATATTTTTCTATCAAATATCAGCTCAGGACATCTGCCTCTAGTTGACACACGTTTCTTTGTCGAAAATATCAACCACAATAAGTATTTTCTCAGTATAGCATCTGTTTCTAATAAACGCCTGCCTCTACCTTAAAAAAAATCATATTGTCTGGTTCGCAGATTTGAATAAACACAGGCACATAATGAAAATTTCAGAAAATTATAACTTTTCCACGCAATCAGCAAGCGCGACCCCCCCCCCCCCAGTGGGTGCTGGCAAATTTTCAAAAATACTAATCACAAATGACTTTTTTGTGTTTATACGTTCGAAAGTTTGAAATTCCACAAATATATACACAAGAAATTTTTCAAAAAAACAAATCATCAATACATTTTTTCATGTTTATAATTATCGTTTATTATCAAAATATGCTGAATCTTCCAAAAAACACAATCGGCAGTTGGGACAGACAGGCATTTAGTCGTCCGCAAATACAAATAATAAAAATTTCGATTTTGGACTACCAAAAATCAGCCTGCTATGAACGTTTTTTTTTTTTCGACCATTGACATTCGGTGTATTGCAATATTTCATACTTTGACTCTGACAATGTTATTAATGTCTCTTTCAATCTGAATCTTCGACTAAGCAAGATTTCTCAATCTTCGTTGATTCACAACACTCTTGAGATGTTGCCATGAAAAGGTCTGATTTCCAAGACCGTGTTATAGCATTCTTTGAAATTATGTGATCCTGGAAGCAAAGTTTCAGCCAATGTGTAAGAGGGTTCGGGAGTATTGTAATCAAATGTGCTAGATTCAGGTTCTGTAGAATCATGGTATCATTGGAATGGAATTGCACCTACTACGTCGAACCAGTTTGTAAGGAAAAATCTATCAGTACACTGACAAACCTTATTTGACTCTCGAATCAAATGGCAGAAAATATGGACAAATAATATGCACGACGAAATAAGCAGTACATAGAAGTAATTCTGTAATCTACACCTTTGTGCTGCTTTTCAACGTCACATAGGTAATGGCACAATAAACTCCTTATTTTTGTAATAAATTAAAATTTTCCTGCTTCTGGATAGCCTCTTGTTATGATGACACTATGGATAGGAGTGGAATCAACTAAGAATATTACCAATAAAAAAATTCAATTCGAAAAAACTCCATAATTTTATTAACATTTTATAAAATTATAAAAATTAATCTGAATATAAAGAACCTTTAGTAAAATTTATACACTATTAATTTCTGACCAAAAATACGGTATCTCAAGTACAAAAACTAAGAAAATTGTATGCTTCTTAATTGCCCAAATGCATCATTACCATTTACTACACTTCTTTCATTTATTTTAATATAACTATTGCAGAGCAATAATTTTCTCAGACCCATTCGAAAATTGTTGTCATAATAGAAAAGCAAACCCAACTGTATAAAAGAATTGAACAAACCGACAATCAAGAATATTTTATGTATAATCAAAAGATTAACAATCTCGTCAGGAGCCTTCGTGGCTACATGCATAAGGCGTTGTGCTTTGTAATCCGAAGGTCGTGGGTTCGAATCCCACGGGGGACATTGGCACTTTTTATTTGGAAACATTGCAATAAGAAGGTTAATGCACCATGGATGTTTGTGTTGTGGGCTAAATGGGCTAAGATCCCGAAAAAGCCAAAAAAAAAACAATCTCGTCTCCTAATTTTCTGGAATAAATATATTCAATTACTCCCGCAATTATATTGCAAAATATATAATTTATTATCAAGTAATGCCTCAAGATATGCTTTATCATTTCACCTCTAATTCTTCTATAGCAATAAAAAACGGATTTGAGAAACAATATAATCATTTGAACGACAAGACTCGCAAAATGTATGTATTCTTGAGCACTATGAAGGTTATCTCGAAACCAAATGACTGGGAACAAGAAGATTAAAAACAATAGCCACAGTACCAGGAACACTTTTGTATCTTACAAAGAGTCAACCTTTCATAAACGAACTCTATCAATACAACAAATACAAAAATCGCAAGAAAATTGTGAAGATAAATATATATGGTAACTAGGATCATAATAATCTCTATATGGTTTGAGAAATCATTTCCAAGAAATATTACTAGTTTTGATGGCTCAACTAACATCAAGAATAAGTCTGCAATTGTCCAGTGCATTATAAATAAGTTTCTTGTTGTTTTGAGGTTGTTGAAATAAGCTATTGTTGCAATTATTACAATATCGGCAAATATTCCAAGGAAAGGCACAATAGTTCGTGTAATATCTAAGGCATCTAGCGCTAAATAATGGCTTCCATGCTCATCCATTAGTGCTATAGTTTCATTTTCCCAATTTTCCATGTAATCCATTCTAGTGTTTTTATAGAATTCTGTTAAAAATAGCACTTATTAGTTTGATATATTTTGCTGCAGATTTTATTCAATTTTCAAGTTGAACATGTATGATGGAACTAGGATACTGCAACAGCATGGGTTTAACGGATCAGTGGTGATGTCGGCTAAGATCTTGCTCTGTTTCGATATGCTACCATCCGTCACTGGTTCGAAGTCAGCTTATAGCAGAGTTTATTTTGTCGGAATGTTTACTTATTAGGGGGTTAGAACCGTAGGTTAGAATGGGAGCCTCGTTTCAGGTCACATTAGGTGAAGAACGGGCGCTATACAGGTCTCCAATTTATCCGACTGAGTAGATTATCTCGGATGGCAATACGCAAGGCATCATAAAACAAATATATTTGCGACAGACATAATCTCAAAAGTTGGACACGTCGCTTTTAATTTTCGACTTGACGGCAGGTGGGCTATGACTTGATTTGTAAACACGTTATATAAATTGATTTGTCTGATGTAAATTGTTGTAAACTATCACGTTTCGTTTTGCTCCCTTGTCTTTATGTTATATGTAAAATAGAAATTTACAAGTGTTAACAATGACAAACATTTAGGAATTTAAAACTTTTGTAGCTTCTGAAGATGGAAGGGGAAGCCTTCCGAAACATGTAAAGCAGAAATTAAATATTTTTACGAGTATAGCAACTTCATTTCACCATGTAAATTAATTAATTCTACTATACAAACAAATAAATAAATAAAATTTTCGATAAATATGGCAACATCTGGAAAACTATTAATTTTAGATAAGAAGTTCTGAGAGTAATCATGATTCATAATTATGTAAGGAATCTGAACATGTAATAATATATAATTTAAAAAAAAGCATCATGATTATTATTACTATTGTGCTATACACTGTAAAAAGCGATATGTGAATATACAATGAAATTGTATTTTACAATTTTACAATTTTTGGAATAGTAATTTTACATTCCGTAGTGTACAGTTCTGTAATGTAAAATTACCAGCACAATTTTTGTAGTTGTGATTTCACATTCTGTATTGTAAAGGAGTACAGTTTTATGTAAAATTACAACAGTAATTTTTGCGATTGTAATTTCATATTTTCCATTGTAAAGTAATACAATTCTGTTTTGAAAAATTACACAACGAAATTATGATTCCACATCTTTATTATGTAAAATAAATTTACATTGGGATATTGTAAAAAATTAAGCCTTCACTGATATTTCACAGTAATGTATTGTAATTTTACTAAGATATATTGTAAATTCACATAGAACATCTTGTATTATTTTTACATAATGCTACTGCAAAATAACGCTTTAAATAAAAAAAGGAATAAGGCAAATAATATCATAAAGAGAATTTATTACCACATACTAACAAAACACAATAATAAGTCTTGACCTAATCACTAATTCTTGAAACTCTGAAACAATAAATATAAATTAATACAATAAAATGGTGAAGATTCACATCATATTTTCAAACAATTGAGTATAGTGTTCGAAGAGAGAAGAAAATCTAGGTATTAGAGGTATTTCCAAAGTTGTAAATTTGAAAACAAAACGTATTGAAATAACCCCGCACGGAGTAACTCTGAGTAGATCTCAACAACAAATCGAGAATGAATTTGAATACAATGAGTAATATTAAAAATCAAAAGAAACAAACTTGAGTGCATATTTGCACTGCTTTTAAACCATTGAATGTTGGAAAAACACAAAAATGGAGAACGGTAGAAACATAGGCCCATCGTTCCTTCAATTTTTGTTTTTCTTGCCTGATAAAGAAGCAATTGCGAAAGTGAAAGTACCGAAATCTTTGAGAACCCCCGAAATCGATTCCATCATCTTCCCCTCATGATACTTTTTTAGTAACTCTGTAAGGAAAGAGTAACCTGCGTGAGATATCGCACATTAAAAAAAATATCATTTTGCCGAACAACTTTTAGCGAGCTCTCACATCCGACATGTTGATAGTGAATGAACCTCGTGTTCAGAGTTATAAGCATACTTTATTCCGGGAATTATTGTTAACTGCTGCTGTGTTAGTCAAAATACAATAATTTTAATAATTACTCACCTTATTACAATAGCACGATTAACTGCTCACTCAACACAATCTGAATTTTAATAAAATTGCATGCAATCGCTCCCTTGGCCAGAGTACTCTGCCCTTGCTTTGGCGGTTTTAGCCTGCTCTGGCTATCGAGCTATTGAGTCAGCGATCGTAAAACTGTAAGTGTCGGTAACAAAACTGTTACCGACATTACTTAATTTCATTGTAATATTACAGAACCACCTGTAAAAGTACCTTTGT
>JAUIMX010001121.1:0-10177 GCA_033557805.1 Phaenonotum sp. SLE1380
CTGATGATGGCTTCACAGCCGAAACTGTAGTCTAACGAACAATTAAAATTGATAAGGAAGTACTACTTTGGTTTTATCACAAACATAAACAATATGTTTGTGGTTTTATTAATATTGAACCTTATCTGGGAAGAAATTATTTAAATAAGATTGATGTCTATCGTTGGTCTCTAATTCAGGTAGCTCTCGAGACAACTCTTCTTTAAGTCATCTATCAATATTAACACTAGCAGTTTGTTCAATAAGGCCAGTCTTGAGATTTTATTCTTTTCCCTGACTACTAGTTGGCAGTCAATGTGTTAAGTAGTTATAAATCCGGAGAAAAATTTTCAAGTGTATAGCATACTCTACAAATATCGCAAAAGATCCTTATTACTTTTACCACAGTTTAGAACTGTGCTTTTACTTCTTGTTTTCAACAGAGAATTTCAAATTTTTTGCATGTTTGATTATTCATTAATGAATACATCAGATTTCATATAATAGCTGACAACTATCCTGATGTACTTAAAATTGAACTGTATATAAATGGTTTGAAACAAAAAGTACTCAGTTTTAAGTAATACCACTTATTACTCAATGGTAATATCTTTAGACTACATAAATACATAGTGGCCTTGAGTCTCAAGACTTATCATTCAACGATAGTGGTTATAGTTACATTTTTGATGATTTAAAATTTCTTTTACGATTTCTCAAGTGAGAAGACTTGTGCTACTGAATTATATCTAATAGTTTTTGATTTTTAACAATGTTTTGACAACTTAGCAGGTCAAAGTAAAAAGATTTATTACAAAGTTAAAACAGTCACGTTGCATTTACTTCATAAACTTTTCATAGGTACTGAAATTACAAAATGATTTCCTAATATTTTTCAAGACATTTGCATTTCTGGAGGTTTCTTCCTATATCTGAGTTTTTCTTCAGGGGTTAGAGCCCTCCAAAGTTTCCCTGCCTCTTTTGCAGATCTCACTACAGGTTGTCCTTGATTATTTTTTCTATAGTGTAACATAAAATTTATAAAAGGATTCGTCCACTTGTTTTCTGGTTCTCCAGCTAAGTCGAAGGACACTGATATTTCTTCTTTATCGCCACTCCTGTCTCTACTTCTGCTTCGTTTGCTTTTGCTCTTACTTTCACTCCTTCTTCTGCTCATGCTTCTACTCCTACTTCTGCTTCTACTTCTACTCGTGCTCCTACTTCGACTAAAACTTTCAGAAGTACCGCTTCGACTGGTAGCACTAGTAGCATCGTCTGTTTCACTATCAAAGCTTCTAGTTGTTGTTGTAGCACTTTCACTCATGGACGAATCTACGTTACTTGATGAACTCATGATAAAAAATTGAATGTTAAACTTGAAATTTTCAAAACTAATAATTTAGATTTAAAATTATCACACAAAATTTTGAAGTTTCCCTATTAAACAAATATTGTCATGATAACATATAAGGTGACTCGACTTTTTGTAATTTAATTTTTCCATGCTTTCGACATTGGACTGTTATTAGAGATTACGTAGAATATTAATAAAACAAATAATTTTAATAAGTGCTTATTATTGGGAAAAAAAATTTCCAGGAATACCTAGAATTAAAATTAGAATCAAGTCAATCTCAGAGAAATCAGATACAGTTATAAGGGAAAACATAATTTATTAAAAAAATACAAATGTACAAACAGCAATTCAATATTCTGAGATTCAATTCACAGCTATTAACAAAAAAATTGATTAATTGTCCATATTTATCTAAATATTGCACCACACATGTCACTATTTTTTTGATTCAATGCATACGTTTTTCCTGGTATAGTTTCTTTCTTGTATTTAGCCTTCCTCAATTTGTGTTTGCTGCCAGGTATTCTTTCAATTTTGAATACGTTGTGCCTGAGAATTTTTCCATATTAATCACTAAAGACTACACAGAATAAAATTAACTTACTTGTATAAAGTATCGGGCTGGCTCAACCGCATACAAACTTGGACACCCGATGAGAAATCTGTGTCTGTTTTGAGGAGCAATTTTGGTTCTACAGAAAGAGTGAATTCCACTTGAGTTTTAACAAACGATGTATCTACTTTCATTAATCCAATCATTGCGATACCAGCACTGAAATTTAGAAATCAGTAACTGGAATTTATTTGTAAATAATTTACTTACGCTTTTTCGACTTGTGAGACCGAATTTCTGCTCCATAAAGAGATTTCAATTTGTCCTGCCAAATCAAACGAGGTAGCACCTTTAAGATCTAATTCGGAGATGAAGCCTGGTGATAACCGTAAAAATTCTGTGTGATCTTGAACTAGTAGCAATGCCTTGAAATTTTTGTTTATGTAAATATTTTTCAATTATATTTTTGCAGTTTAAATTTTACCTGATATGCAGTAGTACGGTCCGAACCTGTTCCTGACCAAACATGACCCATTAATTCACCTTGTCCAGAGAAGAATACGAATGGTCGTAATTGTGTTCCTAAAACTGTAAGTTCCAATCCTGCAGTTGCTATTTCATTTGGATCGCTGTCTGGATCACTCGATATTATACTACTCAAGCCACCTGAGAAGACTTCCATCTATAATTTTTTGAAAATTTTATTATACTAAATATAACCATAGACGTATTATATAATACGTTCGTGATATAAAAATGAATTCTTAGGCGAGAATGAAGTATTTTGGACTCGACTTCGTAATGGAGAAATAATTAAAGCTAAAAACCCACAACAATTGAATTAGTTTTTCCAAAATTGTTAGGGTTTCGTGAAAAATAAAGCACTTTCTGAACTTGTTTGCTTCCTCTTTAATTCGGGAGGTTACTCTTCCTACCATATGACATCCGGTATATCCTTGTAATTAAAAGACAATAGGGCAAAGATGTGGTTCAGGCTACACATGCCCAAAAGGACAATCAGGTGATTCCAATAACTTTATCTTGAACAGGTGAGACGGAAACCTACTGTGGCCAAGCTCAAGTCTTATGATAGTGAAACTGGATGACCAATGTTTTCACAAAATATATGGATGTATGAGGAAATATTGTATCATCCTCCTAGGATATGACTCCCTCCACCACCTTTCCCATTTTGTAAAGAGAATATCTCTTGAGGTGCATTGTTAAATAGCTTGGTGTAATGCTATCATTATAATTATCTCCCGAAATAACCGCTTCTTTTGCCATTCCATCCAATTCTCTCATTTGGTCTAATTCCTACATGTGAATTCGCCCAGTGGATGTTTACAACTTCAGTCAATCTCCACAGTATCATAAATAGATCATCATTCGTAGAGTTTCATAACCGCTTAATATAACATTCAGTACACCCATGGAGTCTGAGAAAATGGATATGTTCCTTGCCTTCAGGTCTTCAAACATTCTTAGAGCTTCATATATTGCTATTTTCTTTGCTGTGAACATAGATGTGAGGCCATTTAGTTTGAACAACCTTCTCAGATTATGGATGATGTTATAAAGGGCACATCCTGTGCCCATTCCACTTTTCGAACCATCCACAAATATCAGAGCTGAATTGTTGAGGTTATTGATCACTGAAATGTAGATTTGCTGGTTATCAATAAAACCATCGTGAAAATTGGGATTGACGACCTTCGGAAAAGTGAGTGGTTAGCGAACCTCTACGTGAATTGCATTATTAGGGCTAGATCTCATTGCACCTACATAGAGCTTGAAAGCTTTATTTTGAATTACATCCATGCTTGTACTGGAGTATAATGTGCAACGATAGCTTATCCACAAAGATCAGAGCTGAATTGTCAAGGTTATTGATCACTGAAAGGTAGATTTGCTGGTTCTCAATAATACCATCGTGAAAATTTGGAAAGGCGACCTTTGGAATAGTGAGTGGTTATAGCGAACCTCTACCTTAATTGCATAATTTGAGCTAGATCTCATTGCACCTAAATACAGGGTGTCTCGGCGAACCAGTAGGGCAA
Source organism: Phaenonotum sp. SLE1380 (assembly GCA_033557805.1). Classification (NCBI taxonomy): domain Eukaryota; kingdom Metazoa; phylum Arthropoda; class Insecta; order Coleoptera; family Hydrophilidae; genus Phaenonotum; species Phaenonotum sp. SLE1380. Next base: position 3,950 of record JAUIMX010001121.1, read on the forward strand.
AAGTTTAGGAAGAAGGCGTTAGTTTGGAAAATTGATTTTTGGCAGATGTTATATGGGTAATAGGAAGAGCCTAAATGAAATATTTGCTGATCTTTCTCACTTTCAGTTGCACCGGAAGTACTAGCAACTTCCTTATTTAAATAGGGAAGACGACATACTATTTACATTTTTAGATTGGTCATGGAAAAACAAAAATTTTCGTATCAAAATGTCTTTACTTATCTCTTACCGTTTAAGAGATATTAATTTTTTTATGAAATTATTGACAGATGCAATGTCTTTATAATTAAATTTTCACAGGGTCAAATATTTATTTATTGCTAACGCATGCCAGTAGGATCGAGGGACAAGGGTCAGTTTTACTTGTTGGATCACTTGTCAGAGGAAATAAATATACAGGGGGTCTTCCATAAATTATCGAACCTGACGAATTTCGATTGATGAAAACTCAATTTTTTCAAATGGAAAGATATCATTTTGTTTCATTTTACTGAAAGATGATCAAAATATCTATAAATTTTATCCAAGATGTTCCTATACTATCTCTCACCGTTTTCGAGAAATTCATTTTTTTCTATGTTGGACTTTTTTTTGGTTGTTTTATTATTTCTAAGGTGTCTATGATTACAAAACAATTGACTATAGTTGATGGAGTAAATTGTCAGTAATTGGCATGGCTTTAATTAACACTGATTATTCAAATCTACTAATGATTTATGGCGAATACGGTAGAGTAATAGATAGAACTTGTTGTCGGTAGAAAAGACCATAAGTGATAGGCCACCTCGATCATCAGATCACCAACGAACTTAAAAAAAAAATAATTTAAAGCTATAAGTAATGTTCCAAGTGTCCATTTCTTTGCTCTAAACGTATTTTTGTACGGTTTGCCATGGCTTGATGAATGAACACCCTTATCAATTCATTAAAAGCGCTCAATATTCTATTGTGCCTGTCTTTTTTGGTATTCGGTGGTACTGAATACAGTATATTTTTAATAAATCCCCAAACCAAAAACTCTATTGGGCTTAGATTTGATGATCTAGGTGGCCATCGAAACACTAATGTCTATTGAACTCACACGGCAAGTTCTCTCAATCAATCTACTTCACCTGCCATAAATAATAAGCCATGTCAAAAAAATTGCATCTGACAATTTACTCCATCAACTATAGTCAATTGTTTTGTTATCATAGACACCCTAGAAATATTAAAACAACCAAAAAAAAGTCCAACATAGAAAAAAATTAATTTCTCGAAAACGGTAAAAGATAGCATAGGAACATCTTCAATGAAATTTGTAGATATTTTGACCATCTTTCAATAAAATGAAAGGAAATATTATCATTCCATTTGAAAAAAATGAGTTTTTATGAATTGAAATTCATGAGGTTCGATAATTTATGATACAGCCCGTGTATATTTATTTCCTCCGTGGAGTAATCCAACAAGTTAAACTGACCCTTATCCCTCAATCCTATTGGCATGCGTTAAAAATAAACAAGTATTTGACCCTGTAAAAATTTAAATATAAAGACATTGCATCTGTCAATAATTTCATAAAAAAATAATATCTCTTAAACGGTTGAAGATAAGCATAGACATTCTGGTATCAAAATTTTTGTTTCTTTATAACCAATCCAAAAATGTAGGTGGTATGTCGTCTTCCCTATTCAAATAAGGAAGTTACTAGTACTTCCGGTGCAACCGGAAGTGAGAAAGATCAGCAAATATTTCATTTAGGCTCTTCCCATCACCCATATAACATCTGCCAAAAACCAATTTTCCAAACTAACGCTTTCTTCCTAAACTTTTGCCCTACTGTCTCGTCGAGACACCCTGTAGAGCTTGAAAATTTCATTTTGAATTACATCCATGCTTGTACTGAAGTATAGTATAGCTTATTAACATTCTTATGAGACTTCTATAAAGTTTCAAGATAACTTGGTTGTTTATTCTCCAAGCAGTATGTATTACAACATGTAGTATGTTTAAACAGTTTTCACATTTGGTTGTTAGGTTGTTTATATTGTATTGTATTGTATTGAATATATTGGTTTCAAATATTACAATCTCAGGTACTTTGTAATTGAACCAATGGGTTTCCAGTTCAATCATTTTTTCTATATTGTTCTTCCACTGGTACCACTTTAGATCTTCCACAATCTGGAAGGTGGCTTATAATTGTGGGTATCTATCTTTCATCCTCAATTTAGAAAATGTTTGTCAAAGAAAAGCTATTTTCATCACAAAAATTTTGCTCTCACTTCGATTTGTTATCCACTGTTAAACCAGGATATTTAATGGATTTTTTAATGGGGAATTTTATATGTGCCAGTTCCAGTTTATTTACTGGTAGGTTGCGGTGACAAGAGCTGAACTCTTGTGTTATTTCCTGTATTTCTATTTGTTACAAGAAATATTTCTTCTTTTTCATTTTATGATTGAACGATGATTCGTCAATGACGAGCGCTACAACTTGAAATGTTCTTCAGTTTTGATAAAGACAATATATTGATTGTCGAAATGTCAAACACCATTGTTTTAATTTAGATCCTAAAGCCCAAGAAATATAACTAAAAATTGAAATTAATTCCAAACTTTTATTGCTTGTAACATTGATTATATTATGTATAAATAATCACAATGTTTATAGAGATCAGATGATGCTAAATGGCAAAATCAGTAATCTATTGAATTATGAAATAAACAAATTGACAAAGTGCCTAATTTCTCAGAAAATTATTTGAGTAATCAAAAGTAACCAAGTCAGCAATTAATTTTATTATTATAACAAAGGAAAAAATTTAACCAGTAAATTTGAGATATTGGGGTCATTTTGATAATTTCTTGAAACAAATATCAATCTCAAATTTATAAGTAATAAAAATAAAAATCTTACTGTAAATAATCCTTGGGAAATTTTATCCTTCGACATAACGACATCAACAGTTCCTCGTTTCACTAGCCCTGCATGCATCTCTTGCACAGAAACCAGATGCCCAAAAGATGAGTTACTTTCCAAAAATGATCGGCTCAAAGCTGTGGATAATCCTCTTTGTGTTAAAACCCCATAATTGTTCAATTTATCATCTTTAGTAATTATTTCTTGGATTTTCTTTCTGAAAACTGGGCAAATATCCATTTTCATCTTGATCGTTTGAAGGACGTATTGCTTAATTTCGAATGCATTATCATTTGATCTCAAGAAATACAAAATTTCACGAAGACTTTCATCAGATGGGTTCGATCCCAAAATAATTTGTACAGCTAGAGTCCGTGAACTAGAATCATGCTTTTTATCCAATTGGAAGAAAGTTTTTACAGCAGCTTTGATGATATTTTTGTCCCAATGTTTCGGTTCGAAAGATGCAAGAGCTTTCCAAGCAAGCACTCCTTCTTTGAGAGTTCCTTTATTAACAACATCCAAAAGGTCGGCAGCGGTACTTTCAGATCTATAATTTCGAAGCGCTCTCAAATAAACATAACGCTTATCACCTTTAGCATTCTTTAAACCATGGATAAGGGTTTCCTTCACATCATCTTGAATTTTCTGGTCGTTATATGGCAATTTTGATAAATGATGTGCCATCGAAGCAATTGAAAGAAGCAGAGTTTCTTCAATTTTTTCTGGTAAATTCTGTCCTTTTTTGTATCTTTTGATTAGGTCAAGCAGAATTTCTTTGTTAGGTTGGGAGGACATTGAAAGAGCCCAAAGGTACCGTTCTATGTGGTCGAGTTGGTTACTTTTTTCTAAATGCAGTTTTTTCATAACACTTTCATGAGTTTCCGTTGTTTGTGCAAATCCCAAAATATCATAAATCTGGTTACTGAAATAAAAGATTATTCGTTATGGATCGAGGATGAATTACTCGATTAGGGTACCACTGACAAGCACCCAGAAAAAAGCTACTTACATAATAGGATCATTCTTTTTTGAAGATAATGTTTTAGTAATATCTTCTCTCGCAGATTTCCTAGCAATTGGTATCAAATTCAACATTGCCTTCGCAGATGTCAAACTACCCAAATGTTTATTCTTCATAGAATCTCTATAACTGTTAACAGATTTTTGGAAAGTCTCAACAGGCTTTTCCTCGAGGGTTTCTTTCTCAGCCAGTAATGCTTCTTCAGTGAACGCTGTTGTCCCTGATATTTTACTGAAAACTTCATCGAAATGTTCGCCTTCTATCGTGGATCTCGATACTTCTTGCTTGTCTAAATTCAAATGCTGATGTACAATCACTTTATTCCCAACTTCCTCTTTTACAGAAAGGAACATTTCGTGAATTTCTGCTGATACAACCTCATCAAGGTAAGTGTATTCTTCATCGAGTTCATACTCTACTACGCGATTAGAGTGTACTTTGGTTTTGAAAATATGTTCAGGGTTGGCTACAAATTTGAATTCTGGTGATTCACAGTTCGATTTTTCTTTCCTGAATTTGTAGGTAGACAATGTGCTGTATTTAACATTACATCTTCCTGATATGTCAGTTTCGGTAACTTCTTTATTTGATAACTGGAACTATAAATAAATTCTATAAAAAAAGTGTGAGGTTTTCCTTAGTCAAGATTTATTATGTTTTCCAAGAAGAGAATAAACTACATAGTGCTTCAACCAAATAACTTTTTCAAGTTTAATAGTTTGGCGAAATAATCAAAACAATATTTATATTCATCTAAAAAGCTCATCTGTTTAAGAGATTATTATGACATTTTATGATGTACATACAAGGAAGCGCAAAGCTAAACAAGTCGAGACATGTCTGTGTGTGTGCAGTCATGTGTCCTCATATATCATGTATGAATTACAGTTTAGTTGGTTTCATACTTTCAGAGTGAAAACATGGCAAGTGCATCAATGTTGCTTGAAGCATTCAATAATAAGTCACTTATTAATCAATGCTTGAAGCAAATGTTCTCAAGAGAACTTGGATATGATTGACAAGAATCCTGCAACTTTTTTCCAATATTTGGTGACACGTAAATATCTCATGGAGTGTTAGCATATAATGTGTACGTGAATTATTTCTGACAAATGTGAATATGATGAATAAAAAGTTGCTGGAGCTTTCGCTGAGCTGTATAAAACTTTATTATTGTTAGTGCAGGGGCCATTGAAGATTTGACACCTAATAAAAAAATAGAACGAGTGCAGCCAAACTTCAAGTGGCTATGGGCTTTTTAGGTGAAGGATTGTCTTGGTTTTGTCAAGTGGTGATCCACTGTGAACTAGAAAACATGACTATGGAAGAAAAGGACCTAGGTCATATCTCAATATTAAAATGAGGACTATAACAGAGGATTATCAAACAAGTACACAAACCAAAATATTAATAACCAGTTTCAATAAGGATGATTCAAAAGCTATAAATGAATAAGGTAATAGATACTCAGAAAATTTAAACTACTCCTCAGACTAATCTTTGAAGCTCATTCTTCAAATATTAAAAAGCAAGTTACTACACTAGAGCTAAATTCTTCAAAAGCCGCAACACCAACAAGAAAGGAATCAATAAAAGCACCTGTAGTATTATCTAAAACTGTACATGTAGGCCTTCAATTGAATAAGCAAGTATTCTGCTTTGCAATGCCAAGACTTCTACAGTTGAAAACTTACAAGTAGCTGAAGCATCTGCATTGAGATCGATTACTAAAATGCGTCACCCAGTCAATTTGCTACACAATCCACCTTATCATCTATTATACATATGAAGTAATAAAGATAACTTCTATTATAAAAAGGCTGGGCTAACTACAGCACAAAATTATCAACAAGGAAACTAACCACCTTGTGATCAACTCAAAATTACCATGGAACCTAATATACGTCTATGACGTTACTAGAAATAAGGGGTTACAAGTCACAGTACAAATTTCTCTCAAGTAGCTTTCAAAAGATGTGCTTTTCAGATAATGTTACTGTTTTTTTTGTTTTGTGTTACCTACTGCCTTTTGAAATTAATTTTTTTTTCGCTATAAAATAATAAATTATTATTGTAATTCATATACTATTAATGGTAACATATATTTTTCGAGTTGCCAATAGATATCTTTTTTTTTTTAAATTGCTTTTGCATCTTTGGAAATATACAGGGTGTCCGTTGGGAAAAATAGGGCAAAAATATAGAAAGATGTATTGTAGTTAGAAGAATGAAATTTTGTGTACATAAATGGGACCATTTGAAGCGCTAAACTAAAATATGTTCATATATTTATCACTTC
>JAUIMX010001122.1:0-10175 GCA_033557805.1 Phaenonotum sp. SLE1380
TGTCAATTATTTCTAAATGTCAAATGATTGGCAAGTGTGTAGAAGTATATTTCTGCATTGCCATTAATTTTCATCACATCTGAACTGATATAATCAGAATGTCCAAACTTGCATGTCGTAAGATGATTGTGCACATGGATTTAGAAAATACTCATCTGACCATGAGAAAGTCAAGTCAAAGACTTGAAATTCCAAAATCTACTGTTGGTTATGTTCTGCAACACTTCCGAGAACGCGTTTCTGTAGATAGGAAAGTAGAAAGTGGAGGTCATCAAGATATAAAGTACCCTAATAAGGAAGGGCGCATCTTGAACTTCTTCAGAAATAACCCTAAACTTTCATCAAAAGATGTGGTCTGAAAAGTAGAAGCATCACAGTCATATGTCCAAAAGGTTAAAGTACGAGCTGATCTGGGAAGTAACAAAGTCCTGGATCAAAACTTTAAACAAAATTCAACTGGAAAAACGCGATAATACTTTTAAATAAAAAAATAATAAAATTTATTCCAAACTTTACAATATTGGAAATATACAGTACTTTTCAGCCCAAAAGTCCCCCCAACAAACCAGTAGCACCATTTAGCAACCCACCCAAAAAATTACCAGCGCCAGATAGGGTACTACCAATAGTATTGACAACAGGGTTCAGTATGCTGAACGGAGCTCCCCATTGAGTACTTGAACCTTGCGGACTATTTCCAAAAACATTACTATACGTATTACCAAATTGTGATTGCGTAGTACTGGTAGTACTCAAAGTATTTGATATTGAATTAGTTGGGGCATTAGCTATGTTGGCATTACCAGTACTACTCATTGGACTAAGAATAATGGGTACTATTGGTATTCCAACTAAGTAATTACCAGAATTTGTGATTGGATTTTGAACACCTACTGTATTGGAGGTAGGTGGTACTACATTATTATTAAATGCATTCGAATTTATTACGTTTGGAAGCTGGTTAGAATTTGGAGTACTCAAAACAGGCGATACGTTGCTTGAAATAGTACCTAGATTTGGAATAAGACTACTACTTGGATTTGTAATTGGATTTTGAACACCTACTGAATTGGAGGTAGGTGGTACTACACTATTATTCAATACATTTGAATTTAATACGTTTGGAAGCTGGTTAGAATTTGGAATACTCAAAACTGGAGATACGTTACTTGAAATAGTACTTGAATTCGGAATAAAACTACTACTTGAATTTGTAATCGGATTTTGAATATTTTGTATAGTACTACCTAATGAACTGGAAGTAGGTGATACTACGACATTATTATTGACTACATTAGTTTGGTTAGATATTGGAACACTCAATACAGGCGCGATTGGAACAGTGCCTACTGTACTACTTGTATTTGTTATTGGATTTTGAATATTTTGTATGGTACTACTCACTAAATTGGAAGTAGGTGGTACTACAATATTATTCAACACATTTGAATTTATTGCGTTTGGAAGCTGACCACTCAATACGGGAGCTACGTTGCTTAGAATAGTACCTAAATTAGGTACAAGGGTAGTACTAGGATTCATAATTGGATTTTGTATATTTTGTACCGAACTACCTACTGTATTCAGAGTAGATGGTACTACGTTATTATTATCCAATACATTCAAATTTAATCCGTTTGTAGGCTGGTTTGTATTGGAAACACTCAAAACCGTAGGTATGTTGCTTGAAATGGTACCTGAATTAGGTAAAGCTGCACTAATTACATTTGTGCTTGGATTCAAAATATTTTGTATGGTACTACCTATTAAATTAGAACTAGGTGGTGCATTTGGAATATTCAAAACAGGCAATATGTTACTTAAAACAGTACCTAAATTAGGTACCAGAGTACTACTAGAACTTGTGATGGGATTTTGTGTATTTTGTATAGTACTACCTATTGAATTGAAAGTAGATGGTACCACAATATTATTATTCAATACATTTGAATTCAATGCGTCTGTAGGCTGATTAGAATTTGAAACACTCAAAACTTGAGGTACGTTGCTTATAACGGCACCTAAGTTAGGTACCAGGGTACTAATTGAATTAGTACTTGGATTCAGAATATTTTGTGTGGTACTACCTACTGCATTGTTAGTGGATGGCACTGCAATGTTATTATTCAAAACATTTGAATCAAATATGTTTGAAGGCTGATCAAAATTTGGAACATTCAAGACGGGAGGTACGTAGCTTGATACAGTACCTAAATTAGGTGCGGAAGTGCTGCTTGGAATCAAAGGTACTATTGTTGCGCTTTGCGGAATTGAAATTTGTTGTTGATAATTTGTTGGAAGACCGAGCAAAGAATTCAAAATGTCGCCTACATCGTTAAGGGTACTACCCAACGGATTGGTTAAAGGAGATACTATCCCATTGTATGCATCATTATTACCAGAAATTGAAGGATTGGAACTACTTTGGATAGTACTACCTAAATTTAGAGGTTCAATAGAAGCTGGTGTCCCAATGATATTATTAGTTAGCGGCGGAGCTAAATTACTTGATAATGTACTTAATAGGTTTCCTAACCCATCCACGGTACTAGCTATAATATTTGGATTCACAAGCGGGATATTAGATATGTTAGGTACATTTAGCGCGGTACTATCAACACTAGGGTTGCCAATCAGATTATTGGTATTGCTTGGTATAGTACTACCTAAATTTAGAGGACCAAGTAAAGCAGGTATCCCAGTAATATTATTAGTTTGCGGTGGTGCTACAACACCTGATAATGAACTTAATAAATTTCCCAAGCCATCCAAAGTAGTACCGACAATATTTGGATTTCCAATCGGGTTATTTGATATGTTAGGGACATTTACCGCGGTACTATCAACACTAGGGTTGCCAATTAGATTATTGGAACTACTTTGTATGGTACTACCTAAATTTAAAGGAACAAAAGAAGCTGGTATACCAATGATATTATTAGTTTGCGGTGGTGCTACATTGCCTGATAATGTACCGAATAAATTTCCCAACCCATTCAAGGTACTACCGACAGTATTGCCAATCAGATTATTGGAACTACTTAGTATAGTACTACCTGAATTTAACGGACCAAGTGGAGTTGGTGTCATAATGATATTATCAGTTTGCGGTGGTGCTACATAGCCTGATAATGTACTTAATACATTTCCCAACCCATCCAAGGTACTACCGACAGTATTGCCAATCAGATTATTGGAACTACTTTGTATAGTACTACCTGAATTTAACGGACTAAGTGGAGCTGGTGTCATAATGATATTATTAGCTTGCGGTGGTGCTACATTGCCTGATAATGCACCCAATAAATTTCTCAACCCATCCAAGGTACTACCGACAGTATTGCCAATCAGATTATTGGGACTAGTTTGAATGGTACTACCTAAATTCAATGGAGCAAGGGGAGCTGGCATCCCAAAGATATTATTAGTTTGCGGTGGTGCTGCATTGCCTGATAACGTACCTAATAAATTTCCCAACCCATCCAAAGTACTACCGATGATATTTGAATTCAAAAGCGGGCTATTAGCTATGTTAGGTACGTTTGTCGCGATACTATCAACAATAGGGTTGCCAATCAAATTACTTAAATTGGTTTGTGTGGTACTACTTGTATTTTGTATGGTACTACTTGTATTTTGTATGGTACTACTTATATTTTGTATGGTACTACTTGTATCTTGCGGACCAATAATATTATTAGCTTGCGGTGGAGCAGAATTGCCTAATACTGCACCTAATAAATTTCCCACCCCACCTAAGGTACTGCCGACAGTACCTAAGGTACTACCGACAGTATTAGCAACTGGTTGCATAATTTGCCCCAAAGTGCTAACCATATTTCCAGATAAATTATCGAAACTGTTAATATTAGCAACATTAGGTGTAATCATGGTACTACTTCCAAATAAATTAGGTTTTGAAGTACTACTGGGAACTGTTTGGGACAAATTAGTACTTGGTTGGTTATTAGTAATCAATGAACCCAATAAATTACCTACATTATTCACGGTACTGACTAGGTTATCCGTAATTGAAGATACTTTCCCAGTAGAATTCAAGGTACTATTAGCTGTATTCAATAAAGGTGAAACTACATTGTTAATTGAATTTCCTGGTGGATTCAAATTTGTCTGATTCAGTGCGAGAATTGGCCGAAAAGTTGTAGCACTGGAGAGCCCTAGTATGCTATTACTCATACCAGTACTGCTTATGCTGTTGGTAATATTCTGAGTAGTTGCCATATTTGAAGGTACCAAAGAAATTGGAGGTACCACATTAGGATTGATCAAATTATTACTTGGTAGTACTGGTTTGTTCACATTAGGTACTAAATTATTTAGGAAAGGGTTGGCGTAATAGACCCAATTCTGTAAAAGTGGCGAAGGTAATAAATTATTGGGAGTACCAATATTTTTCCAAGGAAACAAATTTTGAGAATATGTAGGAAAATACTGGCCGTACTTGAAAAACTGTGATAGTACCGAGCCTAAATTGGCGAATAAGTTCCAGAAACCTTGCGATAATGAAGTACTAATCCTGAATGATTGAGTCAATACTTGATTGAATAAGGCGTTAATATTTGCTATGTTCCTTATAAGGTTTTGGAGGTTCTGCTGTTGAAGGTTGATGTTATTGGTGTAGGTGCTAATTCCATAAGGTGACGAATATCCATTGAAAGTAGTACTTATTCCAAATGATGGAGGGTAATATTGGTACCAATTCCTTAGTTGATGATGAGTGTTTGCTTGAAATGTATGCTTTTCAATCGCTTCTGAAATAGATACAAATTATTGATTCAAAATTCAAAGGGTACTCACAGTACTGACTTGTTGAGGTACTCAATAAAACCATGGATAAAACAAATATTTGCTCAAATTTCATCATCTTTGAGGAATTCAACGAAAGTTATTGGGTACAAATAGTAAGTCATCAATAGACGCACAGTGAAAAATTTTCAACAGCCATGTTTACAATAATCTCCATGACAAATATGATAATTGTTGCTATTGCGATATATCGGGAATGTTCTCAATTTGTGTTATGAGATAAAGAAGTTATGTCTGTAAAAATGAATAGTTCGGAAAGTGTGAAGGTCTACTACATATATTTTGCTGTACTTGTTCGAAAGATGTTCTCAACGTATGTTTAAACATAAGAGATTTGATAAATTGATGAATATTTCTCCTTGCCGTACTCATCAGTGCTATGGCTTGATTGATTAGTTATTCAGACGGTGGCTATTATATCTAATTAGATATAATCAGGTGATGAACTAAGTTATTAAAGTTTTTATTCATAGGTATGTCACAACAACCTCAAGTTATTTTCGTATTTTTCCAAGCTTTTCGAAGAGATTGCATATAACATAATTATCCCTTAATGAAATCAAATCGTTTTTAATTACCCAGTTGTAAAACGGATCTACAAACCAGGAGCAACTTTAATAGCTCAATTAATTTTTCCGAAGGCTTTCCAGAATTAATTTTTCTCCGATAATCAAGTCATCCTTGGAATCAATTAGCCTACTGCGATAGAGCTAAGTTGGGAGTGTTTGCGTCTTGGATTTTTGAAGAGGAACTCAAACAGAGATGTGAACTTGCCCCAATATTTGAAGATGGCGTGGCTTCGGTCTGAATTATGGCTTGCAGACGAAATGTTAACGAGAACCTTCATTGAGATCGTTTAATGGATTTGATAATGTTATTGCTCGACATTAAGGGCCAGTTTAATTGCCAACCTCTGCTCGGAAGTTGATCCAAACTGGTTGTTGATCCTGGCAAAGTTTTAATAAGCCGTTATAATTTTACGGTCCATTTGGAGTTGCAGTTTTGTTAGAACTTGTTTATTTTTTGTTTTAAAGCCTAACTTTTACCTTTATTGACACGATTAAAGCTTCAATCTCATGAATATTTTCTCCTAATACAGGTTTTCTTCAGTTTTGTTTGGTTTGATTTATTTTCGTTCGGTTAAGTTTTCTTTGATTAGGTTCGCTTTGGTTAGATTTGGATCGCTTTGGTTAGGTTTGATTTGGTTAGGTTCGACTTGATTCGGTATGGTTAGGGTTGGTTTGGTTTGCTTAGGTCAGGTTTGGTTCGGTTTTTATAGGTTTGGTTTTATTGAATTTGTTTTGGTTAGGTCCAGTTCGATTTAAGTTCGTTGGGTTAGGTTTGGTTTACTCTGATTTCTCACGTAGGTAAGTTCACCTTCATTAATTGAAATTTCTATGGATTCTCGATGGCAATTCCGCCTCTTTTACAGGTCGAAAAGGCGACGAAAACAAACAAATGGAAAATTGAATATTTAAAAACGGTTCTCGTTAACGAACTGATACAGAAAATCTAATAAATGAAGAGTGCGAAACGCTATTTTCCAGACAAACACTTTGGAAACGTATTTCGGCTCAATAAATCATCGCACTTCTGGTCTTTGTAAACACGTGATCAGGGAAGCAGTTCATTAAAAAAGGGCATATCCAATTTGTAACCTCAGCTCTCGCCTCCGTCGCTCGGAAAAGTTGTATTGACAGCACTGTCTACTTAGCAATCAATTTTATTTGATTTATAGCATCGACCCAGCTCAAAACACCGATATTAGGATATTCCTTTAATGATGCGCTGTCATCGGGTCCAGTTGCAAGGCAAAAAGGACTGATACACCTTCTAGCTAGGGTCATTTATTATATATGAAAGTATGTTTTTCAAATGTAGTCGCTCACTGTACGGAAACTAAGCTGAAGTGCCTTGGGTGACTTTTTACAATCCTTGTTTTCCTCGAGATAAATGTGACTATTTCTAGGACAATTCTTACTCAAAAATTTCGATGGTTGAATCGGAAAGATAGTTTTTTGGGGGTTGTTCCATTAAAAAGGGTGTTGGTTGATTACCTTATCGATTTTCTACAAACAAATAATTTATTATTTCGGGTTTTTTTTTGAGGGGAGGTGTACTATTGGCACGGTGATCGGTTTGGTGGAGATCACTCGGAATATGAAGACGGAAGCTTTGATTTGTTGAAGGCGTTCTACTGTTTGCACCGCGATATTTTTCCTATAAAATTCAACCACTTGTAACGGTGTATTTCGGCGAAGTATGCAACCGCAAGAGAACCGTATATGGTTGGTTGTATAATCTGGTCTTTTAGTGATTTTGGAGATACTTTGGTTTTGCGTGATAAAATTGAGTGCGTGGAGCTTGAAGAGATTTCGGCATTACTTTAAGCCATCCTTCATTGTTGGGGATATATTTCTTCTTCGGGCGCTGTTTTTGAACATTCCAATTTGAGGGAATAGTTCATTTGCGACAAGTTTGTCGGATTTTGCACATTGATTAAAAGGTACGTTTATTACTTCATTACAATGGTGTGGAGAGTTAAACGGTGCAAGATCAATGAAACGATTTTCAACTCATGGGGTGCCTCAGGGATCTATTTTAGGACTAATACTATTCCTACTGTATGTAAACGATCTTACATTTTCAATACCTTCAAGAGCTATTATGTTTGCGAATGATACAACTCTGATCCATAAGAGAACATCGTTTAACGAGGTGCTGCTCAGGGGTTCAGGTTTTCAGCGAATAAATGAAAATAAAAGTCAGAAAATACTGATCATGTAGATGGAGAGGCAACTCGTTTGTCGTCCAATATATTCACCCTGTACCGTCTTGAAGCTTTTACCACGCGTGAGATCATGCTCGTTGCCTGCTACTCTTTGGTGCAGTGCTTCCTTGCATATGCACCTATTGTGTGGGATCATGCTCCAGCTGCTTTTGAGAATTGGGTATTGCAACGAAGTCGTACTATGGCAACTTGCCACCCACAACCCCCAACTCAAAAATCTTGAATTGCAATAGCGGTCGTGTCGCACCTCATTTGAAAGGTCTTTGGAGTCCATTTATTTTGACCAACATTTTTGAAATCGTACGATTCCTTCAAAAAATATATAGAGAAAGACAACCATTGTATACTACATTTCATATTCTGTATTCCAATATTTGACGAGTGTAACAATTTTTTTACTGATCAACACTAGTAAAAATCTACACTGCGTTTATTTAAAAACAAATCACCTTGAATAATTTTTTTCTTATAAAATTTTATGAAAAATACTAACACAAGTCAATTTTATTCCGAGAGGAGACACATTTTAGTGACATATACCACCCCTTAACTACCACCTCTTCTCCTTAACGCATTGTATATCTAATTTATTCAAATAGAAGAAGATAGCTAACAATTTGGCGACCTATCGTGACTTGTTCTATGAAATGGAAAAAGTAGGTAACAAATTTGGCAAATAGTGAACATTTATCCAATTAATCCTGCTTGTTGGAGACCGAATGAAGCATCTATTTAAATTCAATTTAAAATCACGTGCTTTTTATAATGTAATTGGAAAGCATTCAAATTTATTTGAAAGCAGAGGCTTAAAGTAATTAGCAATGTAAAAGGGTCCTGAACACGTTAAATTTAACTCATTCACGATAGAAAAGGCCCAAAATACAAATTCCTTCTCGTTATCATCTGCTTTGATTATTATTTCGTCTTTTTAATTAGATCTCCTCGACCCTGCTACGGATTTCTGTTGAATTGTGTATGAACGCCTTTTTGACGGCATTAGCCATAAAAAATTCAAACGGAATTTTGTTTTCTTTTTGTATGTTTTGGTTTTTTTTTCGTGTTTTTTTATTGATTCAAAGTTGAAGTTATCTATACTGGTTTCAGAATTGGATGCATATGGCATCAGACTTTGAAAGGCATAGTAATGCTAACATGTGGATATCACCCAACTCCTGCAAATAACTCCTCATCAAAACAATTTTGATCGATTTCACCACTTGCAGTAACTTTCTATCTTTCTTACTTCTAATTGTAACCATTTACTCTATCAACAGTTGGTAAAGTGATAGCATTAGTTTTTTAAGATGCAACGGTACTTCTCATGATTGAGCATCTTACAAAGAGCCAAAACAATAATAGACGAATAGGGGAGATCGGGGGAATAGGAGTCACTGAGTAAAGAAGGTCAATTCAAAATAGACGGAACGAAGTCCGCTTCAAAATGTATCTATGTTGCATGGGATCTGCGTTAATAGTTCTTTTTCGCTGCCGCTAGTAGCGCCCATATCATCAGGAAAAACACAGGTGTCATTTCTTTGATTCCAGCATAAATTTTCCGGGACAGCAAACTGCGCCCTAAGTGAAAATATTTATGATTTTCGTTGTTGAATAAATGTTACAACATAGAACATAGAGTGAACTTGGATGGTATTAAATTATTCGATTGATATTTGGTGTCGTTTATGTTACAATTCAAAATATACAGGGTGTCCGTTGGGAAAAATAGGGCAAAAATATAGAAATTTTGTATACATAAATGGGAAGCTCTAAACCAAAATATGTTCATTTATTTATCACTTCCGGTTAAACTGGATGATCATTTGAATAGGGAAGAAGACACCACTGGTACATTTTTAGATTCTACGTTAAAAATGGGAATATATTTTACAGAAATATGTATACTATTATTTACAACCGTTTTCAAGATATTAATTTTTTTCTTAAAATTTTGAGATGCAGCGGTTTTGAACATTTCCGATTTCGAGTATTCAGGAATATTTTTTAGATAATTTTTCGTTCAATGCCTTAGAACTAGGGTTCATTCTATTCTATGAATTCAAACTGGAAAAATATGTAAAGCGAAAAACTCATATTTTTCAGTTGATGAAGTGCAAGATAGTAAAAATATCTATAGATTTCATTAGGAACACTACCACTCTATCATTGACAGATTTTTAGTTATTTCATATTTTCTAAAAAGGTTTGTATCGTAGTTGCCATGAGAATACTGAACTTCAAAGCATACGATAAAATTTAATTATTGTGAGTTATTGTGTTGTTTAATCGTACTTCATGGTGCCCAATTACAAATTTTCCAATGAAGACTGTTTAAATCTTTTGATCATTTGTGGAGAATGCAATAGATATCGAGAGAACATGTCGAATGTTTCAAAATCGTTTTCCTCATCATCCTGTTCGTAGGAGATTATCAGTAAAGAAGTTTCTTGATAACTAATAGTTATGGCCATTTCAGAAAACCTCTTCATATGCCACAAAATGTCAGTGGTAATATGGACATACGAATTTTGGAGGCGTTCAATGAACTATCTCCAGAGGC
>JAUIMX010001123.1:0-10173 GCA_033557805.1 Phaenonotum sp. SLE1380
AAATTGACATCACCTGGTGTTAAATATCTGTGAAATTTTTGCCATTATTAGAGATATTCAAAATCTGAAAACACATCTCTAGTGTACTTTTGAACAGGACACTCAATCATAAACAAATGACTATCACCTTTGTTATTTTTAATGAAACCCCATGTATATTTTTCCATTTTTGAATTCTATGGTTAATTTGAAGGTAAGTTTATATAAGCGACTTCATATCCAAACTCATAGGTTTTCAAGATGTTGACAGATGAATATTGACATTTTCTGGTAAAATCTTTATTAGCAATCGATATATTCAAAATCTGAAGACACATCTCTATAGTACTTTGAACGATACACTCCATTTTCAATAAAATTGGTCATTCAGATTTCGCTGTGAGACCTGACAACTTGATTTCTATATATTCCCCACAACAAGTGAACGGAAACTCCTCCCTGATAGCGTTTTCGCAAATGCCCAATACTTATTATTTTGTTAGCGATGTATCACCAATAGTGAACGTTGCCACGTCTATTCACAATTGTTTGTTTTTTATTCGGGAAATCAACATCTTCCTCAGCCTACTATATTATTGCGGAGATGCCTTGCCTATCGTATTTCAATTGTTTATATCTTAAAAACTTTTGAGTTTAGATATGAACTCGCTTATATAAACTTACCCTCAAATTAACCGTAAAATTCAAAAATGAAAAAATATACAGGCTGTTCAATTAAAAATAACAAAGGTGATAGTCATTTGTTCATGATACCGATGTGTAATTGTTTTTCTGGCTTTGAAATTGAGTGTCTCGTTTAAAAGTACTGTGGAAATGTGTTTTTAGATTTTAAATATCTCTAATAATAACAAAGATTTCACAGATATTTAACACCAGGTGATGTCAATTTTCAACTGTCAATATTTTGAAAGCTTGTGAGTTTAGACATAAAGTCGTTCATATAAACTTACCCTCAAATTAATCGTAGAATTCAAAAATGTAGAAATATACAGGGTGTTTCATTAAAAATAACAAAGCTGATAGTCATTTGTTTGTGATGTCGATGTGCAATTGTTTTTCTGAATTGAAAATCGGATTTTTCGTTCAAAAGTACTGCGGAGATGTGTTTTCAGATTTTGAATATCTCTTATAGTAACAAAGATAAGTCAAAATGTATCATTTTCGCGTGAAGACCCTGTACATCTGAGTTCACAGTTAAATTTGTACAGTTGAACTGACAGTTAAAACAGTACGTGAGTAGCCGACCTAATAGAGAGTTTTAGCACGCATCAAACGCTATACATTATACACTAACAGTCACGTGACAGTAAACGAAAACCACTTGGAAATTGCGATAAATGGCTAAAATCTCTAGCAGTTACAAATCATTCGTATAACGTTTAACGTATGAAAATGGTAGTGCTAAAAATCTTCCTTAAGCAATACGATATGGCACCTTTCCGTATCGTAGTCACGAGAATGTATCGTATATTGTATCGGATAACGTATAACGTAGTGATTGTGCTAAAACTCTCTAATGTCAAATAAATCGTAAATGTGCCCAGAACGGTATTGTTAATTTTTCAAATTCATTTTTTTTTTTAAATTGGTACATAAAGTGATTCTAAAAACGACAAAAGAGCATTGATAATACATCAATCAAATAATCATAATCAGCATCAATTTTCAGGTGACAATTTTTTATTTGAACTTCTTTCCGAAGAACCGTATTGAAACACTATTCTGAGAAATTTTTTTATGTTAAGTTTCTGATTTTTCAGGCATTATCATAAATTATTTTACAGGAAGATCGTGTAGTAGTTCTTAAATTAATTATTTCAGGAATAACAGTTTTAATGACGATTTTTATTTCAAGGGGAGCATCTTTCCTTGTCGAATAGTGATTCCTATCTTAAACCCTTCAGGTAGTGGTACCAACCCCTCAAAATTTTCAAATGGGACATTGAGCCGAAAAATACATTTCATGAAGGCCGTTTCGAATCTCCACATTCCTACGTTGGGAAATTTTAAATCGACCAATTAGTTTTACAGATGCAGGGTGTTGAATTTTACATGGGAGATTGATTTTGAATGCTATTAGTAGCTAATAACTCTCAATATAACAACTGGAACGCAAAACAAAAAAAAACAGGTGCCTACTAACGTTTGTCAGGATCCCTACTTCGATAAGTTGCTACCTAAAGGATTGAAGTTAGGAATCAATAACATGCATAACGCCTTGACATAAAAATCGATCTGTTTCAGGATTTTGCCAATGAAATCGTTCTCTCTGAAATGATGAATTTATGCGCTACTTCACAATCTCACTGTATAAATGAAATACCGTTTTAATATCGACAAAAATGTTGGAAAAAATTGAGAGTTTACAATGTATTGTCGAACGTTCATGATTTAGATATCTTATTAGGAAGTTAATTAAAAAGTAAATTGAAACTAACTAAATTGGTACTAAATCTAGAAGCCCTGGATTTCCTATCTCGGAAATCCGAGGCGAAATCCGAATTTGTGACGATTGAATAATTTATTTTCCCAAAGATGCCCTGAAAAGAGGCCGTTTAAAAGCATTTTCAGTATAAATTCCACTGGAAAGAATTTATTTTAATTCCATTATAGAAGCTTCGTACAACACCTGCTTCAATAAATTAGCTATTTTAGGCAATAAATTAGTCTTATGATTATTATATAAGAAATCAGCAGAACAAATAAACAGCAGAAAGCATCATGAATAGAAAAAATAGTTAGTAGGAAGCAGAATCAACAATGAGAATAGTTAGGAGAACAAATATTAAAAAGTATCAATTTTCAGCTGAGCGGTATAGCCAAGGGGACAAATATTAGACTGATTTCTAAACTGTAATTGTATGATGCGAAACTAATTGCCCACTCTACGCTCAGACAAAAGTATCTCGGGTTTGATAGCACCCTCGTGATAGTCACTAACAGATCAACTTTCAAATAATTTCAAGTGATGTGATAGTATGACGCTTCATTATTCAGCCTCGCTTCGCTCGGGCGAAAAACAACTCGGGTGGTGATTCACAAAACAATTTTTTTCGTTACCACATTCACTGTGATTGTATGTGTAAACTAATTTATATTCCAATGTTCGACAAATAACGATTCAAGCGAGAAAACGTTCTGAGAAATTCTCACAGATATGAAAGATTATAATGGAATAATAAAATTTGAAAGTAATAAAACGTGATTAATGGACCAAATAAAACGTCAAAGCATTCCAAAGAAATGAGAAACACTATTCAGACTCGTTTTTCATCGTCACCGTTTAATAATGCCGTAATCAAGACAGCAACGCCTTACTTGATGAACTTCAGATTTTATTTGCCTAATAAAACTTGATATAATTGGTTGGCTATGGTGCAATGATTGATCCAGCTATCTGGCAGATTATCTAAGAATTCTTCTCACATTTCAATCGATTGTTGTCTAGATTAAGACAAAGCAAGCTGGGACTGCTGCGAAGGGGAAGACAGAGAGTGTTTCTTGACAGATTCGTAATGGTGCGCGCTGTTGTTCGTCTACATAATTTAATTCTCTAACAAAACGCCCCTTGAAAACATTTTGTTAGTATAAAAACAGGAAGGATGAATTCGGATTAACAAGCTTAAAATAATGTATACTAAAATCTTCGCAAAACACTGACAGATTTGTGTACTGCAAGCGCTTTAGTTATCATCGCTTGTAATACTTCAGATATTCATGGCGAACAAGTTAATTCATGTTATCTTTTGATTCGGTTACTGGAACCTTTTAATTGTTGTTAAAAATAAATAACAATAATATATTTCGATAACTAAATTCGTCTAAACTTCTCCAAAAATTTCATTCAACACTTAGGTTAGACGTTAGTTGAATGAAAACTTTGAAATTTTATAATGTAACTCCCTCATTTTATCAAACTTGCCTATTCAGAACTCACCACGTGAAGGTCACATTCTCAAGTTCCGTTAATCTGATTTAACATCGTGAAATGAAATAAATATAGAAAGTGAATCTGATAGTGTATTGTGAATACCAAGCAATTTTATACTGTAACTCCCTCATTTTATCAAACTTGCCTATTCAGAACTCACCACTTGAAGGTCACATTCTTGAATTCCGTTAATCTGATTCAACATCGTGCAATGAAATGAATATAGAAAGCAAATCTGATAGTGTATTGTGAATACCAAGCAATTTTATAATGTAACTCCCTCATTTCATCAAACTTGCCTATTCAGAACTCACCACGTGAAGGTCACATTCTAGAGTTTCGTTAATCTGATTCAACATCGTGTAATGGAATAAAAATAGAAAGTGAATCTTATAGTGTATTGTGAATACCAAGCAATGTTATAATGTTTTTATGGATTAAAATGATTTGGAAAAAAGTTGCCTATTCAGAACTCACCACGTGAAGGTCACATTCTTGAGTTCCGTTAATCTGATTCAACATCGTGCAATGAAATAAGTATAGAAAGTGAATCTGACAGTGTATTGTAAATAGCAAGCAATTTTATAATTTAACTCCCTCATTTTATCAAACTTGCTATTTCAAAACTAACCACGTGAAGGTCACACTCTCGAGTCCCGTTAATCTGAGTAAACATCGTGCAATGAAATAAAAATAGAAAGTGAATCTGATAGTGTACTGCAAATCCCAAGTAATTTTATAATGTAACTCCCTCATTTTATCAAACTTGCCTAGTCAGAACTCACCACGTCAAGGTCACATTCTCGAGTTCCGTTATTCTGATTCAAAATCGTTCAATGAAATAAATAGAGAAAGTGAATCTGTTAGTGTATTGTAAATACCAAGCAATATTAAAATGTAACTCCTTCATTTTATCAAACTTGCCTATACAGAACTCACCACGTGAAGGTCACATTCTTTAGTTTCGTTAATCTGATTTAACATCGTGCAATGAAATGAAAATAGAAAGTGAATCTGATAGTGTACTGTAAATACCAAGTCATTATATAATGTAACTCCCTCATTTTATCAAACTTGCCTAGTCAGAACTCACCACGTGAAGGTCACATTCTCGAGTTCCGTTAATCTGATTCAACATCGTGCAATTAAATAAAAATAGAAAGTGATTCTAATAATGTGTTGTAAATACCAAGCAATTTTAAAATGTAACTCCCTCATTTTATCAAACTTGCCTATACAGAACTCACCACGTGAAGATCACATTCTTTAGTTCCGTTATTCTGTTTCAACATCGTGCAATGAAATAAAAATAGAAAGTGAATCTGATAGTGTACTGTAAACACCAAGTAATTTTATAATGTAACTCCCTCATTTTATCAAACTTGCTTAGTCAGAACTCACCACGTGAGGGTCACATTTTCGAGTTCCGTTATTCTGATTCAACATCGTCCAATGAAATAAATAAAGAAAGTGAATCTGATAGTGTATTGTAAATACCAAGCAATTCTATATTGTAACTCCCTCATTTTATCAAACTTGCCTATTCAAAACTAACCACGTGAAGCTCACCTTCTCGAGTTCCGTTAATCTGATTCAACATCGTGCAATGGAATGAATATAAAAAGTGAATCTGATGGTGTATTGTAAATACCAAACAATTTTATAATGTAACTCCCTCATTTTATCAAACTTGCCTATTCAGAACTCACCACGTGAAGGTCGAATTCTCGGGTTCCGTTAATCTGATTCAACATCGTGCAATAGAATAAATATAGAAAGTCAATCTGATAGTGCATAGTAAATACCAAGTAATTTTATCATGTAACTCCTTCATTTAACAAAGTTGCCTATTCAGAACTCACCACGTGGAGGTCACATTCTCGAGCTCCGTTGATCTGATTCAACATCGTGCAATAAAATAAATATAGAAAGTGAATCTGATAATGTATTGTAAATATCAAGCAATTTTATAATGTAACTCCCTCATTTTAGCAAACTTGCCTAGTCAGAACTCACCACGTGGAGGTCACATTTTCGAGTTCCGTTATTCTGATTCAACATCGTGCGAAGAAATAAATATAGACAGTGAACCTGATACTGTATTGTAAATACCAAGCAATTTTATAATGTAACTCCCTCATTTTATCAAACTTGCCTGCTCAGAACTCACCACGTGAAGGTCACATTCTCGAGTTTCGTCAATCTGATTCAACATCGTGCAATGAAATAAAAATAGAAAGTGAATCTGATAGTGTATTGTGAATACCAAGCAATTTTATAATGTAACTGCCTCATTTTATCAAACTTGCCTATTCAGAACTCACCACGTGAAGGTCACAGTCTTGAGTTCCGTTAATCTGATTCAACATCGTGCAATGAAATGAATATAGAAAGTTAATCTGTTAGTATATTGTGAATACCAAGCAGTTTTATAATGTAACTCCTTCATTTCATCAAACTTGCCTATTCAGAACTTACCACGTGAAGGTCACATTCTCGAGTTTCGTTAATCTGATTCAACATCGTGCAATAAAATAAAAATAGAAAGTGAATCTGATAGTGTATTGTGAATACCAAGCAATTTTATAGTGTAACTCCCTCATTTTATCAAACTTGCCTGCTCAGAACTCACCACGTGAAGGTCACATTCTCGAGTTCCGTTAATCTGATTCAACATCGTGCAATGAAATGAACATAGAAAGTAAATCTGATAGTATATTGTAAATACCAAGCAATTTTATAATGTAACTCCCTCATTATATCAAACTTGCTTATTCAGAACTCACCACGTGAAGGTCACATTCTCGAACTTCGTTAATCTGATTCAACACCGTTAATGAAATAAATATAGAAAGTGAGTCTGATAGTGTATTGTAAATACCGTTTGGTTGTGGATGACGAATCGTTATGTTCTTCTTTCTTTGGCGGTGTGTCACGGAATTATCATATTGAAGACCTTGTTATATTTCCACCGGAAAATCAGATACAGAACTGATATACTCAATAACAATATTCGGAGAATAAATAGGTCAACGATCCCGCGCCACAGACTTTCTATCTTGAAAAAAAAATCATCCCGTGAGTAATTTAGAAGGTAGTAAATATGTCGGAAAATAAAAATTATTAACACCCAAATTTTGTAACAGATAGATTGAAAATTCTTTCAAAGATGTGTACTTACACTGGTCAAAAATGTTAAAGGGTATCCCACAGGAAGAGGTTTGGTTCATTCCAGAAACGGGGGAGGACAAAGCATGCATTTTATACAGTTACCAATACAGTTATACACGTTTTTCGCTCAGAGGCCAACATAATTTAATTCGTGTACAAAACGCCTTTCAAAAACCTTTTTTCAGGGATATAAACAGGAAGGACGGATTGAGATTAGCCAGGTCCCGGAATAATGTACTGTTAAAAACATGAATTATAAAAACATATAGGGCTGTGTTAAGCAAACAACACTAAATTTCTCTTTGGTTTTATGTTTCTCTAACGGCGATCGACCTGCCCAACAAAGTAAAATGCTTGTGTGCCCCCTGCTCAACCCTGGGGATGAAGGAGCCACTGTTTTTTCTTTTATGTTGGGAATCGTACATTTTCTCTCCATTTCCTTTGCTGAATAATTTACTGAACTGTGTATTGTGTGACCTTTCCGAACCTGGACAACAATTATTTTTTGTTTACATATTGTTGACTGGCTTTTTTCAGGGTAGAAGAAGTATTGGTTTTTTTACTCTTGAATAGCATTTTCTTTTCTTGTGGGTTTTTATAAATTAATGCTTCAAGTATCTCTGTTTGTGGAGAAAAAATTGTATATATTTTATTCAGCTTTTAACAAGGATACTTTTTTTACTTGATTTGTTCAGGATTGAGGTTGAAATAAAGGATTGTGTTCCAGTTCTTCAACGTAGGTATATTTTCTTCTACGACATGTTACCGATTTCACATAGTAATTTCTCGTACCTCCAAAATATTGTATCAAAAATTAGTTGAATATTTAAATTTTTTTCTTCAAAAATATGTTTTATGATAACGAAATGTATAACAGGGTGGAATTGCATAATAAAATGAAATAAATTAGATAAATGAAATTTTGAATTGAATTCAAATAAATTAAATACGTAACAGTTCATAGGATAACAAGTTAAAATTGCTCAATAAAATAAAATAACTTAGATATATGACAGTTAAAATTGTAAATAAAAATAAAATTAATATATAAATATATAACTTCATTTTCTGTTTTTAAAGAGATGATGTTATTTTTCTTTTTTTGGTAATTAAACGCTTCAAGTGTGAATAAATTTTTAATATGCAGCCTTTCGATTTTATTAATAAGTCTTTTTCAGGTATGGTGTGCAAAATATAAAAAAAACGACAAAATTATGACAAAAATATAAACATTTACATTAAAAAAAAAAGTAGGTACAATAAGAGCAACAATTGTATATTTGAGTAGAAGGCATCAAACTACCAAGGTAGTAAAAATCATTTTCCATTAAGTTATTAAGTCTGTTTCGTTTTCGTGATGTCACCCTGTATAATGGATAGAGGTATATCAGGAGTACTCTATGTATAGACATTGTCAGTTGCCGACGTTTTGTCCACAATTGCACGGGGTTTCAAGGTGAAAAGGTTCTAAAACTAAGTCACATTAATACAAGAAGAAAGCTGTGTTCTAGGGTATCCCCGCCAACTGAACCCCTGCAAGCAGTATCAGTCTTCTTGATTCCACCTTCTAATATCAGCTTACAATAGTATAGAGTGCTATGCCTCGCATAACAAGAGCAATCTTTTTGGTTCTACTTGAAAGCTTGCTTCCATCTATACACGGTGTATTCTAATTTAGACGGTAGCCGTGAAAACTGCAAATCTCACATCACCCTGTATAATTTTCTACAACAGCTCCGGTGTTCAGTATGTTATAGTTATCAATTCAGATTCTTTCGTCAGATGATTCAGAAACAACAGATTATAACGAGAATAAATGAAACAATGATGAGAATAGATGAAACAATAATTGTATAGAAAAGATATAAATTATTTTTCGATGCTAAGTGTTGCGCTTGCAATTGCATCAGTGCAGCTTTAATAAGGGCACTTTTCACTCCCTGGGGGCGGCTGTTATGCAGAGTGCTCTGCGCTGAGTAAATAAGTACAAGACCCGTAGAGACACACCCTGTGCTACTTTGAATGCGAAAATAAATTAAACCGTATGAAGCATGACTACACGGTTCCTAGGCTTGCTCTAACTACTTATATTCACATACAGGAACACACGTTCGGCTTTTTGACAGCTAAAGCGCACCCATATTTGAAAATAGGGTATCTTGCATCTGCTGTTTTACAGTCACGTTTATGAAGTAAATTTAATTTCATTCGCTGAATTGTGGTTTTGTACTGACAAGTGCGATGTTAATAAATAAAACTAAATTTGTATGTTCTTGTCTTTTTTTAAGTTGGAGCTGGACTAGTTTCGGGTAATACTTATCTTCATGTACCTACTATAAGATTACATGAATACAATTCACATTTATCAACTTCACAATTCAAATTCAAGTTGAAATTAGGTTTAGTTGATTATTCTCACCTGTACATGGTTCTTCGGAAAGAAGTTAAAATAAAAAATTAATGTCACCAGAAAATTCTTGCTGATTATAATTATTTGGTGTATGATCAATGTTTTTCATTATTTTTGGGGTAACTTTATGTTACCAATTCAAAAAAATATTAATTTGGAAATTTAACACTGGGCACATTTACGGTTTATTTGACATTAGGTCGACCACTCACGTACAGTTTTAACTGTCAGTTTCAACTGTACAAATTTTACTGTAAACTGAGATGTACACACACGTATAGCGTAATCCTTCAGTTTGTTCTTGATCTGTGTCGTTCTCGAACGAACGACTCAAAATTAACTGAACAGTCAACTAGTTCTTTCTCGAAATTGCACTAGAGTTCGCGAACGACCGGTCTAGTGACTCGACATTAAGTTTGAGAGCGACAGAGATCAAGTGAATTAGTAAACGAACTAGAAGTTGTCTCGAGATCGACAGTCGAGAGCTACCTGAATTAGAGACCAATGACAGAGATCAATCTCTGCAGCAATGACTCTCATTCAGTTGTATTCATAATAGCCGTTCCAAGCTAAATTTGTTTTTGATTATTGTTGATTTCTTGGGTTTGGGAAACTAGTAAAGAAAACTTCGTTTACGTGACGTTTCGGCTCTTTATTATGG